>QRFJ01000147.1:1128964-1194107 GCA_006176705.1 Cocos nucifera | reverse complement strand
AGGTTTATGACTCAACCTGGTTGGGAGCACTAAAGAGTACTGAAGGATATCTTCAGATATTTGACAGGTTCAGTTGGGACTGGTATCTACTATAGTTAGTGGGAAGATACTGAGGAACATCCTAATATGTCTAAAGAGGCTCGAGGACTAATAGAGAAGTTTGTGGATGCAGATTATGGTGGAGATGTGGATACTCGATGTTCAATGATAAGTTTTATGTTTAGCCTGTATGGAGGTTCAGTCTCATAGAGTTCTTACTTGCAGCCGATTATGATCTTGTCCACTACCGAAGTAGAGAATATTGACATCACGAAGATAGCGAAAGAGGCCCTATGATTGAAGGGCTTAGCGTTGGAGATGGGATATGCACTGAATGCAGTCAGGATACATTATGATAGTCAGAGTGCTTTATTGCTCACACAAAACTTTATGTATCATGCGAGGACCAAGCACATTGATATCATATATTATAGGATCAGAGGGCTGGTGGAGGATGGTGAAGTAGAGCTGGTGAAGGTTCACACCAAAAAAAATTCAGCTGATATTCTTACAAAGATACTTTCATGGAATAGCCTTCATAATTGTATGGTACTCATGGGACTAATGGATAGAGCTGAATTCATAAGGACTAGGAAGCACTAAGGTGGAGATTGTGAGATTAGGTATGGTGCTCTCAAGTCTTGAAAGCAGGTAGAGAGAGATCAAGAAATGAATAGAACCAACCATCGAAGAACTTCAGCCAATACTTCAATCGAGCTGGCTTGGTTCCTATCAGAGCCAGTCCGAGTAGCAATTGAGCTGGCTCAGATCCTAATAGAGCCAGCTCAAGCTGAAGGTCAGAAAGCATATCAGAGTGCCATGCTGGAAGAGCTGGCTCGATTTTTGAGAGAGTCAGCTTGAGCTGTAGAATAGAAGACAATCATGTCTGTCGAGCCAGCTTAAATTTTGAGAGAGCCAGGCCGAGCAACAGAGCAGAGAGCGGTGATTTAGACTCTTATAGGAGACATCACAATCGAGCCGGCCCGATTGCTGGTCGAGCTGGCTCGAGCAGCAAATAGAATAGTATGTGGTTTCTATTCTGACCTGGATTGAGTTTAATCCTAGAGACTTAGGGCCTTACTTTGTGAGGTCCTAAGAGACTAATCTATAAATTAGACTGGGATTAGTCCAATGGATGTATGCATGGGAGACATGGGAGTACATGTGATGAAAATCATTCAGGATTCTAAGTATGCTTTTCAAAAAATTTTCAAAAGTATAAGTTCAGCAAAAGCTAAAATTAATCTAATATTAATTTTACGCATGCAATGATCATATCAAAAATTCTATACTAGAATCTAGACATACTTATATTTAATTAAAAATTAAATATAAGATTAGTAAATCGATTCTACTAATCTACTCGTATTCAGAATATGATATCTAAGTGCTGTGAGTATCTAATCTCTATATGTAATTTTATTTTTTAATTTAAAAATAATAAAATGGGTAAATTTTATTTTTTAATTTCATATTAAAAATAAAATTTTTAATATATAATTTTATTTTTTAATTTAAATTTATAAATATATAGTGCGATAGTTTAAAATTTAAAATTATATATTTAATATACAATTTTGCCACCCCACATCTCTCTCTCTCTCTCTGCTTAAGTACCATCTTATTTAAAAGAAAAATTAAAAAATAAAATAAATTTAAAAATAAATATTAAAAATAATATTTTTAAAAAAATTTCTTGGAAAGAAAAAAAAAAACAGGCACAATCGATGAGCTGGCCGGTATACCAATGCGATCTGGCTTGCCGCCAAAGCTAGATCGAGCATCACATGTGATTTGAAAGCTTGGCTTTGTTGTTTAGAAAAATGTGGCCGGTGACCTGCACGCGAAAGTTGTACGGCTCGTGGACAGCTGCGTGTGATCCCGCTCTCTGGCCAAAAATTCAACTTGTCTTTTCCTACCTCTATGTACCTAAAAGAAAGTGGAGATTTATAATATATACAAAGCGTTCAGGCCCTGCACCATTCGCGGATGGTATCTTTTTGAAGAGCAATGTGGTTAACGGATCAAATAACTATGAATGCCATATATATATATATATATATATATATATATATATATATCCATGAATGTTCCCACGACTTAACTCGATAATAGAAATAGGACCAAGAGATTTTTGCAAGGATACATCGTTAAGATCTTTAAGAGATACGAAATAAAGAAGACCAAACTCGATAATAGAGATAAAACCAAGAGACTTCTGCATTTATCTCAAAGAGGATACATCATTAAGATCTTTAAGAGATACGAAATAAAGAAGGTCAAACTGGCAGAACTGCCATTTATCGGACATATCAGATTCTCTAAGACCATATTATCATAAACTGAGACGGAGGTTCAAAAGATGAAAAAGATTTTATATGCTTCTGATATGGGGATTATTATGTACTATATGGTATATTGTAGGCCAGACTTAGTCCAAATAGTGAGTCAGATGAGCAGGTTTATGACTCAACCTGGTTGGGAGCACTAAAGAGTACTGAAGGATATCTTCAGATATTTGACAGGTTCAGTTGAGACTGGCATCTACTATAGTTAGTGGGAAGATACTGAGGAACATCCTAATATGTCTAAAGAGGCTCGAGGACTAATAGAGAAGTTTGTAGATGCAGATTATGATGGAGATGTGGATACTCGATGTTCAATGATAAGTTTTATGTTTAGCCTGTATGGAGGTTCAGTCTCATAGAGTTCTTACTTGCAGCCGATTATGATCTTGTCCACTACCGAAGTAGAGAATATTGACATCACGAAGGTAGCGAAAGAGGCCCTATGATTGAAGGGCTTAGCACTGGAGATGGGATATGCACTGAATGCAGTCAGGATACATTATGATAGTCAGAGTGCTTTATTGCTCACACAAAATTTTATGTATCATGCGAGGACCAAGCACATTGATATCATATATTATAGGATTAGAGGGCTGGTGGAGGATGGTGAAGTAGAGCTGGTGAAGGTTCACACCAAAAAAAATTCAGCTGATATTCTTACAAAGATACTTTCATGGAATAGCTTTCATAATTGTATGGTACTCATGGGACTAATGGATAGAGCTGAATTCACAAGGACTAGGAAGCACTAAGGTAGAGATTGTGAGATTAGGTATGGTGCTCTCAAGTCTTGAAAGTGGGTAGAGAGAGATCAAGAAATGAATAGAACCAACCATCGAAGAACTTCAGCCAATACTTCAGTCGAGCTGGCTTGGTTCCTATCAGAGCCAGTCCGAGTAGCAATTGAGCTGGCTCAGATCCTAATAGAGCCAGCTCAAGCTGAAGGTCAGAAAGCATATCAGAGTGCCATGCTGGAAGAGCTGGCTCGATTTTTGAGAGAGTCAGCTTGAGCTGTAGAATAGAAGACAATCATGTCTGTCGAGCCAGCTTAAATTTTGAGAGAGCCAGGCCGAGCAACAGAGCAGAGAGCGGTGATTTAGACTCTTATAGGAGACATCACAATCGAGCTGGCCCGATTGCTGGTCGAGCTAGCTCGAGCAGCAAATAGAACAGTATGTGGTTTCTATTCTGACCTGGGATTGAGTTTAATCCTAGAGACTTAGGGCCTTACTTTGTGAGGTCCTAAGAGACTAATCTATAAATTAGACTGGGATTAGTCCAATGGATGTATGCATGGGAGACATGGGAGTACATGTGACGAAAATCATTCAGGATTCTAAGTATGCTTTTCAAAAATTTTTCAAAAGTATAAGTTCAGCAAAAGCTAAAATTAATCTAATATTAATTTTACGCATGCAATGATCATATCAAAAATTCTATACTAGGATCTAGACATACTTATATTTAATTAAAAATTAAATGCATAAGATTAGTAAATCGATTCTACTAATCTACTCGTATTCAGAATATGATACCTAAGTGCTGTGAGTATCTAATCTCTATGAGAATTCCCACACCACTTCATCTTCCTCTTGATACCAACTCCTACTTAGACTAAGGCCAATCAAAACAGTATCGAATACCCATCTTCCATTTGTGATTGTCAAACTCTTTGATTCCGAGGGCTTTAGTTAATGGGCCAGCCACGTTCTTCTTTCTATGGATCTTCTGAAGCTCGATGTCATTTCGTTTCATGCTCTCTCATACAAGATGATAGTAATGCAGTATATGCATAGTATGCTAATATGCCTTCGACTCCTTCGCTTGAGCTATGGCTCTACTACTGTCATAGTAAAGCAGAACTAGACCATCTAAAGATGGTGCCACTCTTAGTTCATCGATGAACTTTCGTAGTCATACAACTTCTTTTGTAGCATTGAACGCTACGATATACTCCACCTTACATACAGAATCGATCATAGTATGCTGCTTGGAACTCTGTCAATAAACCGCTCCACCATTCATGATAAATATATAATCTAACACACTCTTACTATCATCATCATCTGACTGAAAATTGAAATCATTATATCCCATAAGTTTTAAGTCAGCTTCTCCATAGATGAGCCACTAGTCCTCAATATTTTTTAAATACTTTAGAATTATCTTTACAACCTTCTAGTAATTCTCATCCGAATCAAATTGGTATCTACTCACTATCCCTAATGAGTATGCTATATCCAGTCTCATACACGTCATGGTGTACATAATAGAACCACTATCAAAGCATATGGTATTCTACTCATACGCTTTCTTGTGAGGAGTTGCCGGATAATTCCTCTTTGAGAGAGAAATTCCATGGCTTATCGAGAGATGGCCTTTCTTGAAATTTCCTATGCTGAACCGCTTTAGCATGGTGTTGATGTATGTGGACTGGGTTAATTAAAGCAATCTTTTAAATCTATCTCTATAGCTCTTCATCTCTAGGATATTGAAAACTTCTCTTAAGTTCTTCATGAAGAATTGAGGTGACAGCCAAACCTTTATTTTCTGTAATGCAGGGATGTCATTTTTGATTGAGAGAATATCATCCACATACAGTACCAAAAATACTACTATAGAATCATTAGTCCATTTATACATGCAGGATTCCTCTCCATTCTTAATGAAGCCATATGTTCTGATCACTTTATCAAAATGCATGTTCCAACTCTGAGATGTCTGCTTTAATCCATAGATGGATCTTTGTAGCTTGCATACTTTAGACTCATCTTTGGATGTGACTCTCTTAGGCTATATTATATACACCTCTTCGTCCAACTCTCCATTTAGAAAACTATCTTCACATCCATTTATCAGATCTCATAGTTCAGGTGTGCTGCTATCATAAGTATTATTTGAATAGACTTGAGCATTGCCACCAAAAAAATATCTCATCATAATCAATATCATAACGCTGATGATATTTCTTGACAATCAGATGGATTTTATAGATCTCCATCTTCTTGTTTGCATCCTCTTTTTTTTTTGAAAATTCACTTACACCCAATGGATTTTACCTCTTAGGTGGATCAACCAATGTTCATACACTGTTGACCTTCATGGACTCTATTTCGATCTTCATGACTTTCGGTCATTTATCAAAGTTGGATCTCTGCATGGCATCCATGTAGATGATTAGATTCTCATCATTCTCATCGAATTCAACAAGACCAACATCTCGAATCAAGAAATCATAGTATATGTCTAGTTGATGCAATACTCTACCGAATCTCCTTAAAGGTGCCTCTACAATGAGCTCTGGATTTAATCTTATCAAATCCACTTTTATAGGTTTACTAGAATGTATCGATTCTTCCACCTGTCAAACTTCACCTGGCTCAATATTAGAGGTAGTTGTTTCTTTCCTAAGAAACTTTTTTTCCAAAAATACTATCCTATTATTGATGAACACATTTTACTCTTTAGCAAAGTAGAAATAATATCTCCTAGTTTTCTTGGGATACCCGATAAACAAATATTTATAGGACCTAGGTCCAACCTTTTTTACCTGTAAATATTTTACATAAGTCGGACATCCCAAACTCTAAGATGAGAGAGCATCGGCCTACGCCCAGTCCATATCTCATATGGAGTCTTTGTTATAGACTTGCTCAGAACATTGTTCAAAATATAACAAGCAGTCTCAAGTGCAAAACTCCAAAAAAAAATTAGTAGACTCGCAAACCCCATCATGGATCGAACCATGTCAACAGGGTTCGATACCTCCTTTCAAGGATAATATTATACTGTGGTGTTCCAGGAGGAGTACACCATGAAAGAATTCTATTCTCTTCTAGATATGTTAAAAACTCATTGAAAAGATATTCACCTCCTTGGTTTGATCAAATAATTTTAATACTCTTTTCAAGTTATTTTTCTACCTCATTGCGATATCATTTAAATATGTTAAATGAATCAAATTTACTCTTCATAAGATAGACATACCCATATCTTGATAGATCGTTAGTAAATATAATAAAGTAGTAGTATCTTCCTCTAGCACATGTGTTCATAGATCCACATACATCACTATGTACTACACTCAGAAGTTTAGTAGCCCATTCATTCTTTCAACTAAAAAATAATTTGGTCATCTTATCAAGAAGGCAGGACTCACAGATAGTCAATGATTCACAATCATTGATGTCAAGGATACGCTCCTTGACTAACCTGTTAATTCTATTCTTATTTATATGACCGAGCCAACAGTGCCAAAGATAGACATTAGTGATATTTTCTAGTTTCAGATGTTTATTTAATATGTACATTACACTAATAGGCTGTAATAAAATATAAATATTATTTTTTAATTATTCTTGTATTATTGTGATATCATTCATAATGATATCACAATATTTTTTTTTAATTGATAAACAATAACCATCTTGGGCCAAAAGCTCAACAGATATTATGTTCATCATAAAAAATGAATAATAATGATAGCTACCTAAAATGATATTATTTATTTTTAAAACAAGCTCAAAAGTTTCTAATACTAGAACAAAAATATTTTTTCTATCCCCAATATTCAGGAATATATCGATGTTTTCAAACTTTCTATTAATTTGAAGTCCATGCAATAAATTGCATATGTGAACTGGACTCCTGGTATTTAATACCTAGGTAGTTGTATCATAAATAGAGAAATTGCAAGATGTTATCATATAATAGCCTTGACCAATAACTCTTTACTGCTTTCTCCTATTTAGCCTATCCGAGTCAAGAGGACCATTCCTCTTCAGATTTATCTGATTAGGGTCAATACTAGAATTCTTGAAATCAGATCCTATAAGCTTGTCACTATCCAATAGTGAACAAAACGGACTAATACTAGCTATTCTATTTATCTGAAAGAAAAATCTAAGACTATATTAGTACTCAAATTATTTAATTCTAAATACTTGAACTTTAGTCTAAAATTTCTTTCACTATTTTTATGAATTGATAGGTTTTACCTCCAATTCAAAAAATTACACCAACTTTTTAGTGGGTACTAGAATCTATATAGACTACAAAAGGGCTCAAGAAAAGCTCTAGTCAATCCATGTGCATCTACAGGTAGATTCATAATTAATTATTTTTTTTAAATAATTTTTAATAATTTAATTTTACCTCAAAAGCTAATTCAGTAGGCTATGGCCTATACTAAAAAGGTCTGGTTAAGTCCAACCATCAACATGATTGAGTTCGATGCATCAAACGAACGAAGATCAGGTCCAAAAATAGCTCTGACCAACCTGATTGCAGAGAGTGCGATCTAATTATCATTTGATGGATAATAATTTTAATATCCAAATAAACACCAAGTGTAAGGCACCTCCAATATCCATCTTAAAAATTGGACTCATTATCATTCACCTTAATGGAAGGCTATGACTCAGTTATCCTCATAACTTTATCATTTTTAAGAACCTAATAATTTAGAGGATTTAGTTTACATATGATTTAAGGATAGAAAAGATATTGATCAATTTACTTCCGCTAACTTCACTAAGTCAAATTCTTCCATTGATTTCACCAAGTCAATAGATGAGGACTAGGATTAATTTCGATTCATGGACATCTAATTCAGTCTTACTAATTGAAATCAATCAAACTGATTCCTAATGACATTGGTCAGATCGATTTACCAAGTGGTCTAATCAAATCCTAATTGACCATGTCAGTCAGATAAGTAAGACTAGTGAAAGAGATATGTTATTAACTCATCACAGATCGAATCAGTGCGAGTAGCTTCTAATTAAAAATCACTGATCTAGACTATGAAACTTACCTTAGACACCAACCAGTTAATTAAGTTCAATCTGATCAACCTAGTAATTTTAGGTTGGATCGCTTAGCCATGAATCAAGTCTATCTTGATCCTTGTTAAAGATATAGACTTGTCCAACTATAACTATTGAAGTTGAATCTAGAGTATGCTTAATCTAATCTAATTTAACATTTGGTTAGATTTGATCATTTTCTCTAGTTAAGTCCTTTCTTCAACTAACCTTAGTCTAACCTAATTAATGAACTTAATTTATCTAACCCTTTAACCCATAGTTTTCTGCTTTTGTCTTAAGATCTTTAATTCATAATTCTAAACCCTACTAGATAATACTTAATTCTTTTAATTAAGTTTTAGATTGATGGCTTGAGGTTCAGCATTTTAAAAATAATTTTTAAATTTTGAAAGATTTTTTTTATTTTTATTTACTAAATGAGTCGATTTATTTTAGAAATGAGTTGGCTCATTTTATAAACAGCAATCTATTGCTAGTTTCATAATATAAAATAAATCATAATAAAAAATAAATCATAAATTATCTTTTAGATCGAATCTAAACTTATTCATGTTTAATTTTTAATTAAAATTATTTTAATAAATAAAATTTTTTCACTGTTTATCTTAAGAAATGAGTTTACGGTGGCACCCCTACCATCATAAGAGATCCTCATTGAATGGAAGGAGATGGCCTTTAAAACATACTTATCCCTTATGACCGGATGGCTTGGTAGCTTATTCATCCTCGATTACTAAGTTATCTAGATCAGAACACATCATATATGCTAGCATTTGATTTTTTAATTAATATATAAAATATGTTAAGCAATCCTTGCTCTGATACTAATGATGAAAACCGTATAGGGTTCTAAGCATGCTTTTCAATTTTTTTTTTGAAAATGTAGGTAAAGTAAAAGCTAAAATTAATCTAATATTAATTTTACGCATGCAATGATTATATCAAAAATTCTACGTTAGAATCTAGACATGCTTATATATAATTAAAAATTAAATATATAAGATTAGTAAATCGCATCTACTAATTTACTCATGTTCAGAACACGATACCTGAGCACGGTAGCCGATCTCTATTATCCAAAATCATTAGAAGAAGCTTTCTCATGTCATGATGCAACCATACACTCGTTCAATCTCTACGATCAATCCACATGGATCTCCTAATCCCAACCAACTCCATCGGAGTGCTAGGTCCTCGCTGGAGCCTTCGATGGCTGATCTCGATTGATCCAATTGACCATCTTTCTCATAATCTTTCGGATGCTCTAGAAGGTTAGATAATGCTTTAAGGAGGAAGATGATGTGGTGTGAGGATTCTTATGGAGATTGGATGCTCACAATACTCAATCTCACTATCCGAACCTTGGGTCCAAATCCTTGGGCTACCCACACTTGAAACCTTGGAGTCCCACTCTCAGGAATTTCTGACACTCAAATGCCAAACCCAGATGTCCCCACACCACTCTCAGTGATTTTATGTAAAACATCTTTCACACAAAAATTCACTTGCCAATCTCACTTAGATCTAATCTAAAGAATAAAGGCAAAGTGCTGAATAGTCGTCGAAAAATCCTAGCACACAGAAAACTCCACACGCCTACCTTTTGGATTTTTTTCATGAAAACCCTTTTCACTGGTAGAAGAACTCTCCTTTCTACCTACACCCACACTTAAAATTATTTAAATTTTGGGTGAATAAAAATAAGAAAACAAAAAGTTTGGCGAGTGGAAAGGTAAGAGAGGCATGTTTTCTCTCTCTAGACTGTTCTCACCCTGAGATAGAAGTGCCCCACCCAAAAATTCTATCTCTCGAAGTCACTCACCCTCTCACATGCACACCCAAAAAATGTCCCCTTTTATTGGCGACTATGTGATGGGCATTCCGCATGGGAGGAGATAAGGTAGGGAGGCTGAACTTGTTTCAACCTCCCTTTAGAATTCAAAATTCAAATGACCTTTATCCATCTCTAAGGCACATTTTAGGTGGGTGATGAGTAGAAAGACTCTCCTTCAATGCGCCTCCTCTAAAAAAATGCAAAAAATCACATGACAAAACCATGGGAAGCATGGGGAATGGATAAGAATAGATAGTTCCAACAAGAAACCAATTAAGTTGAATTCAAAATTCAACTTACTTTGAACTAGTCCAACTCTTAGACTAGGTCAAAGCAAAACGAGGAAAGGTGCACAAGGCTCTTCTGGGCATGGGAAAGCTCTTGTAAATTCAGAATTTGCATGAGAGTGGGTGTGGGTCAAATTCAATAGCACAGTAATATAGGAGTTTGAAATTTGAATCTAATTTGACCTATTCAAATTTATTTCAACCAAATCAATTTATCTAGATCCAATTAGACTAGGTCAAACCTAATCAAATTAGGCTTAATTCCATTCAATAAAATTCTAATCAAATTAAAAATTAATTAGATTCAGGTCTTGATCAAATCAGGATTCAATCTTCCATAGTGATTAGATCATCTCATAACCTAATTGGATCAAACCCCAAATAAATTAAATTCAATTAGATTTGAATGAATCCTCATCGCATATTCAAATTGAGCAAATCAGTAATCTAATTTCTAATTAATTTTCTAATAATGCTAGAGTTTCAGTCTAGTGGAACCCATGAAGGTAGAGTTTCAGTCTAGTAGAATTTTGATCATAGAGTTTCAGTCCAGTGGACTCTTGACCATAGAGTTCCAAATCATTAGAACTCTTGATCAGTCATCAGATCAGATAAAAACTTCTATTATGTGTGATCCCATAGATTCAAAATCTAAGTCGATAGCATAGAAACTAATTTCTGTACCAATCAATGTAACTATCTAGCAATGATATCCAACGTCCGGATAGATCGAATAATCACATCGCAACATCCATGAACTTGTGGCATATGGTTATCATATAATTCATCCTCTTAATTCAAATGCTCAAAAGATGATCTAGAATTTAATCATCAACCCTAAAATATCATCTAAATTATATTTCAGATTTCAATACCCATCATATGGACTATCCTGATCGAGGTTTTGCTAAATTGAAATATAGTAATGCATTTACTCCAACACTTGGAGGGGTTAATCCCATCTTGACTCACGCACCGACTAAACAAGTACTTAACTGCATCTAATAATCTTCCATCATTGAATTAAAAATTTAAATAGTTTAGTACCAAAGTACAGTGAATTACTTGCAAGTCACCATGATGATCTTAAGTCTAAGGGATACTTATACCTATATTCTTCAAGAGTAACTCTTGACAATAAAGAGCTTCGCTGTTGGGTCATGATCGGTGAAATGTATCCTTATATTTTACCTGCAAGCCATATCAGTATTCCATACTCCTTGGTTAAGAGGACAACCAATTCATATGGCATGCAACAACCTACACTCGATAAACATTATCATCCTAGGTAACAACGTATCATTTAATCATGATTAGGTTTAAGGACTAAATGATAAGTGTCAAATCAAAATAGTCCTAAGGACTTCATCATAGAAGAATTCATTATAGAAAGATACACGATCATAATGAAAAGTCAAAATAATAATTTTATTTATTTATAATTTAAATATAAATTATATATAATTCAACCATCTATAATCTAGATGATTGGCTTTAGGATACAATACCCAACAACATGGGCTCGGAGAGTGCATCATATTAGATTAGTCAAGAGAGATTTTTAGGTTGGATCTCTTTGATCAGGTATATATATATTCTATATTGAGTTTGTAATTAAGAATGAATTGAATACAAGCCTTTTCTCTTAAAAAACTCTCTCTTCCTCTCTTGTTCTCCCTCTCTTCTTCATCATGCCCTAAGATTTGCTAGGGTTTGATAGGATAGCCATCTCTTTCTTTGGATCCTTACTGTTTCTGTAATTATCAAGTAGCAAGAATTATTCTCAATAGTTTAGTATCAGAATAATTGGGATCTAACACAACCAATATGAATCGTTGATAGAAAAGATCAAGTTTTGAAATGATGCATTATTCTTTATATCAAGATCCAATGTAGCAACCATATAGAATGAGAAGCCACTTGAAAATTGAAAGAAGAGATGCGGGCCAAATACTCCCACCTATTTTTTGATTCAATTACGTTAAATTTCAAGGACGAAATTTTTGTTAAGAGGAAAAAATGTGAGAACCAGTCCCATGGACCTGTTCAACTCAAAACCAACATCCAATGTTGACTTCATCAAATAAAAAAAAATGGAAACCACGAAGAAGAGGAAAAGGAGGAGACATGTTCGACTGGAATAGGAAACCCTGTTCCAAGTCAATCCATGACTGAAGGGGAGGTATTTGGGCAGGATACACTGGTGAAGCCTGGCCTTATCCAAGGAGCGTGGGTTTATCTTGCCTCCTTCCTCTTCTATTTAACCCTAGCACTCTCTAAAGAACTCCTCATGAGGAAACACTAATCCTAAACCCTAGATCCCTCCCTTGAAATCTAATCCTATTTCTAAACCTTAGCTTACCTGTGGTGAAGGATTTCGAGCGAGAGGATCATCGATTGCTGCCATCGACTACTGCTGTCACTACCACCATTGCTAATAAAACTTTACTCCTTTCTTTTCTTCTTCTTTCCAACTCTAGGGTAGAGCACTCTCTTCATTATGGTGGAATTTTTGATCGATCGCATCATCTTGCCACCACCGCAAGCTATTTGTGCTACCTTACTGTCGGTCCCCTTCCTTCCTCCGATCATCCCCTATGACAAACCATGAGAAAAGATACTACAAAAAAATTAAATATTGGCAACGATAAAATTTTTTGCTGCTAATAAAGCTTTTTACCATCGCAATATCGACCAAAAAAAGCCATCGCTAATACTATTAACAACGGCATCGAAATTATTACCGATGGCAATAGCCATTTCTAAAAGTATAAAAAATATTTTAAAATATTTAAATAAAAAATATTAGCAATGATAAATTTAAATTATTAGTGATAATAATATTACTATCGCTAATAATAAACTATTAGTGATGGCTTGATTATTATTAGCTACGGTGCAAGCTGTCGCTAAAATTATTTAAGATTTTTAATTTTTTTTGTAATATTTAAATATAAAATAAAAATTAGCAATGGTGTTTTTGGTTATTAGTGATGAAAACTTGCCAATGCTAATAATCCATAATTGGTTTTACTCTAATTTGAACTTAATTCAAATCCAATTTAAAATTATGCCAAACCTAATTTAATTAAGCTTTGAATTCAAGTACTACTTAGATTATAAAATTTAATTAATTTTAAATTAAATAAAGATTAATTAAATTAAATTTGATTTAAATTAATTAGAAAAAAATAATTTTTAATTTAGGTTTAATTCGAATCCAATTTAAAATCCTGTTAATCCTAATTCAATTAGACTTTTAATTCAAGTCCTACTTAAATAGATTACTTTCAAATTAAGTCAAGTCTAATTAAATTTAAGCTAATTTAAATAATTAAAAAATAAATTTTAATTTAATTTTAATTCAAATCTAATTCAAATTTGATTTGATTCTAATTCAAAATTCTATCAAACCTAATTCGATCAGGCTACGAATCTAAATCCTATATAGATTATAAAATCTAATTAGTCTCAAATTAATTTAAGATAATTTAAATTAAAGTTAATTTAAATTAATTTTTAAAAAATAATTTTTAATTTAGATTTGATTCAAATCTAATTTAAATTCGATTCAAATTCAATTCAAAATCCTGTCAAACCTAATTCAATTAGACTTCGAATCAAAATCCTACATGAATTATAGAATCTAGTTGATCTCAAATTAAGTTAAGATTAATAAAATTAAAATTAATTTAAATTAATTAAAAAAATAATTTTTAATTTGAATTCTATTCGAATTCAATTCGAATCTGATTTAAATCCAATTAGGATACCTATCAATCCTAATTCAATTAAACTTTAAAATTCAAGTCCTACATAGATAGTAAAACCCAATTACTTTTATATTAAGTCATGTCTAATTAAATTTAATCCAATTATAATCAATTAGAAGAAAATAATTTTTAATTTAGGTTCGATCCAAATGCAATTAAAACTTGATTCGAATCCAATTCAAAATTTTGTCTAATCTAATTTAATTAGACTTTCAATCCAAGTTATAATTAGATTATAAATTTAATTACATTCAAATTAAGCTAAGTCTAATTAAACTTAATATGTTTAAATTAATTTAAAAAATAATTTTTAATTTAAATTTGATTCAAATCTAATTCGAATTCAATTCGAAATTATGTCAAAATTAATTTAGTTAGACTTTGAATTCAAGTTCTACTTAAAATATTAAAATTTAATTAGTCTCAAATTAAGTCAAACCTAATTAAATTAAATCTAATTTAAATCAAATAGTACTTGATCCATAAATTAATTAAGTTTAAAAATTTAATAAAATTAAATATTAATTTTTAACTATCCAAAAAATGACTTAAGAGAAAAAAATTGATATTAAAAAATTTATATTAATGATAGCTTTAGTGATGATAAAAATACTATTATTAATAATTAAAAAATATTATTTTAAAAATATAATTATTAGCAATGAAAATTTTATTATCGGTAGTATTTACCATCGCTGATAATTTTTTTAATACTAGCGATGGGAGTTGATTATTAGCTACGAAAGTTGTCGTCACTAATAATCTTTCTGTCTTGTTTTCTCCCTCCTTACCATGTGCCCTCATTTTTTCTCATGCCACCGCCACCACTCTCTCATTTACTCCCACCCCACCACCCACTGCATCCCCATTTTTCCACCACCCCCTCCTCCCGCCCTCCAGCATTTTTATCCTCCACCGCCACTGCCCTCTCTCCCATCCTTTGGTCCCCCCACCACCCCCTATCTCTTTTGACCGATGGCCTCCCCCTGGCTACACCCGACTCGCCTTCTCGAGCCTCCGACCACCTCTCTGCCTCTCCGAGCCTCTGGCTGTCTTCCTTCTGGCTGCACATGGGTCATCTTCTCGAACCTCTGGCCACACCTAACCCACCTCCCCGAGCCATCGACCACAAGCTTTCGACCTCCTCCACCTCCTTGAAGGCCCGGCCTGCCACCCCCATCTCCCCGCCCTTCGATCCCCCCGCCACCTCTTCTCTCCCCTCGGTCTCCTCCCCCTGGCTGCATTCAGCTCACCTCCTCGAAATCCCGACCACCTTCCACCTTCCTGAGCCCCGGGCGTAAGCTCCCAGCCTCCTGCCTCCTCGAAACCCTAGCCCTCCACCCTCCTCTCCCCCATCGTTTGGTTCCTCCGCCACCTCCTCTCTTCCTCATTGTTCAGTTCACCCACCATCCTCTTTCTCCCTTTGGCTGCCTCCTACCTTTCTCTCCAAACCCCTGACCGCCTCCTGCCCCCTCCGATCCACTAGTCCTTCAGTTTCTACCACCCTCTCACTCCTGCAATCCTCTCCCTCCAGCTGCACCAAGCTACCTCCCCGAACCTCCGACCTCCTTTCTACCTCTCCGAAACCTTGGCCCACCATCCTCTTCTCTCCCGCCATTCAGTTTTTCCCACCACCCTCCTCTCCCCTACTATTTAATTTTCCTGCCACTCCCTCTCTCCCCTTGATTGCCTCTTGCCTCCCTCTTCGAACCTTCCTCTTTGAACCTCTGACTGCCTTCTACCTCTCCAAACCCCTGCCCCTTCGGTTCCCCCCGACCCCCTCTCTCCCCGATCACTTCGTGCCTCCCTTCTTGAACCCCTAGCCACCTCTTGCCTCTCCAAATTTTCAGCCCTTCAGTTTCTCCACCATGCCCTCTCTCCCCCAGCTAGCAGCTTCCCCCAAGCCATCTCCCCTCGATTCACTCAGCCCGCCTCCCCAAGCCCCTGGCCTCCTTCCATCTCCTCGAAAACTCGGCCCGCCACCCCCTTCTCTCCCATCCTTCAGTCCTCCCGCCACCCCCTCTCTCTCCCCCGACCAGCAGCTTCCCCCGGCCACCTCCTACCTTCTCGAGCTTTCGTCTGCGGCCGCATCCCTAAGTCTTAGTCCCTTCTCGTCTATGCCTCCTCATGCCTCAACTCCTACGTGCTAGCCCATGCCTCAGTCCCGTATGGTAGCCTTCTTTTATTATGAGTATTAGCGACGATATTAGCGATACCTAATACTATCTCTAAAAATTATTTTTTATTTAAATTATATTAATTAAGTATAATTAGATGTTATAAATTATTTAATTAAATATTAATTTTTTAGAATTTGGGTCTCGACATATAGAGTGCTTGAACTGAGGGAAGATTCACGTAGCATCACAAATATGGGGCCGAGACATGCCCTACATGTTTCAGTCTCCGCATGTATAGTGCTCGAATCGAGAAAAGATTTGGATTGTAAATACAAGATTGAGACGTGCCCTACGTGCTTTGGTCTCGACATGCAAAGCACTCGAACTGAGGAAACGTTCATGCAGCATTACAAACATAGGGTCGAGACATGCCCTACGTGTTCTGGTCTCAGCATGCAGAGTACTTGAATCAAGGAAAGATTTGGGTTACAAACACGAGGTTGAGATATGCCCTACATGCTTCAATCTCGACATGTAGAGCACTGAAACTAAGAAAAGATTTGGGTAGCATTACAAAAATGGGCCTAAGATGTGCCCTGCATGCTTCAATCTCAACGTGCAAAGCGCTCGAACCGAGGAAAGGTTCGGACTATAAACACGAGACCGAGATATGCCTTGTGCACTTTAGTCTCAACATATGAAGTACTCGAACCAAGGAAAGGTTCGGACAGCATTGCAAACACGGGCATGAGATGTGCCTTGCGTGCTTCGGTCTCAACATGCAGAGCACTCGAATCAAGAAAAGGTTCGGACTATAAACGTGAGTTCGAGACATGTCTTGCACACTTCGGTCTCAACATGCAGAGCATTTTAACGGAGAAAAGATTTGGGCAGCATTACAAACATGGGCCCGAGACATGCTTTGTGCGCTCCGATCTCGGTATGTAAAGCGCTCGAACCAAGGAAAGATTTGAGCAGCATTGCAAACCATCTCTATTTGCAATGTATCCTATATTTCTGTGATTATACTTTTGGAAATGGTGCACTCTTAGTTCAAGAACGGGCTCATTATTTTGTAAGAAATGTATCAACAGAGAATGCTTGATAAAGATAGAATAGTTGTCCATTTATATAGGAGTGGATTTATGCTAAACTACAAACATTTATACTTATATGGGGATCGAGACATGGGAGATAATTGCAAGGGATTCGAAGGCTCTACTTGTCCAAGACCTTACTGATATGCAAAAGCTTAATGGTGATGGCTTGAGCAGATGATTAACATATAGATTGCAATTATTATAGTCATGATGGATAGGGTTGCTATGGTTATAGTCATGCTTACCCTCTATAAGATTGCTACCCCTTAGGGGCTAAGCAAGACTATAATTATAGCAACCTTATAGTCATCACATCTATGGCAGTTGCCATCTAGAATATTAAATCCTCCAAATATGCTAATCATATGCTTGAGCCTATCATTATTAAGCTCTTGCACATCAATAAATGTATTGGACAAGTAGAGCTTTTTGTCAGCGCATATTATCTCCCACATC
This sequence comes from Cocos nucifera, assembly GCA_006176705.1. Lineage (NCBI taxonomy): Eukaryota > Viridiplantae > Streptophyta > Magnoliopsida > Arecales > Arecaceae > Cocos > Cocos nucifera. The sequence continues at coordinate 1,176,322 of QRFJ01000147.1, read as the reverse complement.
TTTCTATGCAAGTACTAATGCTTTTAGGTTGGCAAAAATCTACTCCTATATGAATGGGCAACTATTATATCACTATCAAGCATTTCTTTATTGATACATCTCTTATAAAGACAATAAGCCCATCCTTGCCCTATGAGCACAACATTTCCAAAAGCATAATCACAAAAGTAAAGGACATCACTGCAAATAGAGAGCACTTGAATTTTATTTTTAAGTTGTTATTTTATTTTTTAATAAAATTTATATATACTTTTGGTTTGTAGTTTGAGGAGGTGGTCGGGGGCTCGAAGATAGAGGCTATGATGACTGTCTGTGCGAGATGAACCTAAATGGAGGAGATGCATTCTATTCTTGTTGTTGTTTGGTCAAGCTTGGATGGTCTGTTACATCATAGATAACCACTTGCAGCCATCTCACTGTACTTTGGTACAGAAAAACTTGTAATGCAGGGCAAGCTTGGATGATCTGTTATATCGCAGACAATCACTTGCAGCCACCTCATGGTTAAAGATGCAGAGGAACTTGCAATGCCATATTTTTCAATGGCAGATCTGAGCTTTCTTCACATTTTCATGTACTGAGATTATCATATACTACTGGATGAGAATCAGATAATACTTAAATCAGGAGATCAATAGACCAATACATTATCATATATTATTGGACGAGAATTATTTTTCTGCTGATACATTATAGATGCTAACTAATAATCTTTATTACACGTGAGTTAAATTTTGACCATCTTGTTATGTTTTGATAAATATTTTGTTTGAACTAATTTTTAGGTCATCTGCTTGCTTTGATTTTTATTTTTATTTTCAGATACTATACATCATGTCTTATAGAGGTTGCAGCCATTTCAGGCAAGGATGGAGCTCTCAAGGAGAGAGCGATCATGTGGCTAGCTCGCATGGTTTCGGACATCTTATACAGAATGATAGGGGGTCACCAATGATCCCACAGTCACATGTAGTAGCGACTGGCTCACAAACACAAAGTCATGAGCGAGGACTCACCTGGCTTGTAGTACCTCCAACTGAGCCAAAGGATAGACAGCTCATCTTTGTTTAGAGCCACTCATAAGTACTACAACTTTAATTAATATGTTTCTAATTTAGCAATTCTAGAGTTAATATTTATTTTTTAAAATTAATTTTGCAGCATGTTTAGAGAGTCTGGAGTATCTCGTATTATTATCGATATCATCCGATGCTTGATGCCAGAATCGATGAATGAGTTTTTTAGCTGGCTGTCTGGAGCATGTGATGTAGCCTAGAGGATGTTTTTGATAAGTTAAAACTAGTTTAATTTTAAAATTTTTAATATATTGATATTTTAATTATATATAAATACATGCTTGCTTCTATCTTGTAGGAGTACTATCGATTCGAGACTCCCTAAGATATGGAGGCTGGCCATTAGATCTTCGAGGAGGTGGTCACACGGTGGTTCCGAGATGGCCTCTATAGCCTCAGGCAGTCCACCATCCAGCTCTCTAGTTTTCAGTCACCATCAAATTGGAGATCCTTCATGGATCACTAGATATAGATGGACATATGGTAGGCCTTCTATGATTAGTGAAGTAGGAGTACTCTGATAGGTGGTAAAGGGCTCAGCAAAATCGGGTCGCCCAGCAAGATCCAATCAGGCATACGGGAGGCTTGGTTGGTACACATATTGTGGTCGACAAATGGTAAGATATCAATATCAAAGCTCTTGACTAGAATTATAAACACTCTTATTTGCATATTTTAATTAATTTAATTTTATTATTTACTTATTGTAGACACAGTAGCTAGGCATCCACCAAACTAGCAATAGTTGTGGCGGGCCATACACCAATCTAAGAGGACTAGTGACTATTTAGATTTTACGTCACGACAGATTGTAGTAAGAACTTCAAACTTTATTTACTAATTAAGTTGTTACAGAATTTAATTTTTATATTACTACTAATAGATTTCTGAACTATACATATGCGTTATGTAACGTACATTATTAAGAGGTACGACGATAATCCATCTTCTCAGTTCTTCCTTGATCTTGAGGGATGGCTCAGCACCACCAGGAAGAAGTAGGAGTCGGGTCATAGGATTCGGCCATAGCTTCGACCCTCCACCATCTTAATATCCTTTGGTATTCTCACTGGCCTTGATATCCTAGAGCTGGAGCGATGCACACGTGGAGGAGGCTGTGCAGAGGCTTCTGAGCTAGCGACCTCAGAGCCTCCTGGATGCCATCCATGATACGGTCGTGAAGCTTCTTCGGGATTCATAATTATACGATCAACTGGACTTGTCATCCTAGGTATCACATTAGATAATTATATTATTAAATTATTTTAATTATTTTAGATTTTTTCTTTTTAGAAGCTACGTATATTTAGGTTTGAGGTTGGAAAGGGATTCTAGAGGCTAAAAATTCAATCTTACTATTTAATCGATGGACTGGAGGTGTCTATAGCTCCATATCATCAAATAAAATATGTAAAAGTAATCTATTTAAGAATCGAAAGAGTATATCAAAAAATATGCCTCCATATCGAAAGATATGTCTCCGTATCGAAACTTACTAATATTATTTTATTTTTTCATGATAGGATGTTGGGACATCTAGCTCTCACCCACCAACTACTAGAGAGGTGCAGGAGTAGGAGGAGGTGGACGACAATGAGAATCGGACCTTTTTTTTTTGATGTATTATATTTTTTATATTACTTATAAAAAATATATAATTTTTATTTTTAATATAATATAATTAATTTTTAAATTTTGATTGCCATATTAGCTTTGGATTTTAATTATAATAGATATTAGGAACCATAATTTATTATGATTAATTAAAATAGATTTAAAAAAATATTACTAATAATTTTTAAAAAAATAAAATTAACTATTACCATCGGTATTAGCAATGGAATATGCCATCGCTAATACATATTGTCGACATGATAAGAAAACTAACTAATAGCGATGGCTAATTATCATCGCTAATAGTTAGTTTGCCATCATTAAAAATCCAACGGATATATTTTTATTGCTAATTATCATTATTAGCGATGGTAACTATTGCCGTCGCTTAATAACTTAATTAGCAATAGCATCAACAACAAAGATGCCATTGCTAAATATTTTAATTTTTATTAATTAAACTAATAAAAATCTGTTAGCGATGGTATTTTTATTACTAATACCATCACAAATAATTCTTAAATTTTTTAAAAGAGCTTAAAAAATTATTAGCAATGATAATTTTATCACTAATGCTATTGCTAATATCTTTTTATTTTTTTAAATTCAAAAAAACTATTAGCAATGCCAATCTACCATCGCTAATAGTTTTTAATTTTTTAAAAAAATTATAATTAAATAATTTAAAATCTATTAATAAATAATAATATTTTCTAAAATCTATTAAAAATAAGATAATAACTATTTAACATAATCATAAATATAAAATTAAGTATATTATATTAAAAATATAAATTTTATAATTTTATATTAAGATACTGCTTTATCAAGTATCATAATTATATATAAATAAGAAAAAAATTAGGTAACATCCTCTGCCTCCTCGTCCTTTTGCTCGTCTTGAGCAGTTGATGGATGAGAGCCAGATATTCCAACATCTTGAAATAAAAAAAAATAAAATATTATTCATAAATATCAATACGAAGGCATATCTTTCGATACTCTCTTCTGATTCTTGAGTAGATTATTCCTACATATTTTATTATATGATACAGAATTATAGACACCCCTAGTCCATCAATTGAATGGTTAGATTGAATTTTTAATCTCTAGATCTCTTTTCTTGACTCAAGCCTAGTCTAAATATGTGAAACTGCTAAATACGAAAATTTAAAATAAGTAAAAAATTTTACTAATAGAATTATCAGATGTGATGGTTAGGATAATGAGCCTAGTTGGTCGTACAGCCATGGACCCTGAAGAGCCTCCACGAATGCATTGTGAACGACATCCTGAATGCTTTGAGGTTGGCTTAGAAGCCTCGCACGACCTCCTTAGTGTAGGTATCGCTCCAAATTTAGGACATTCAGATCTGTGAGGATGCTGAAGAGGATCGAGCTACTGGAGGATCAAAGTTGTAGCTAAATCCTATGATCCGACTCCTACTCATCCCTCTAGTGACCTTGAGCCATCTCTTAAGATTAAGGGCAGACTAAGTAGACGAGTCATCACCATACTGTATAATGACGTACTCTATATAATCTGCCTATACAAGTCAAAAATTAATAATAAAATATTATTATCAAATAATATATTATTATTAATTAAATAATAATAAATTATTTTTATTATTAATAAAATAGTAACAACTTATTTTTTATTACTAATAAAAAAACATTTTATTATTTTTATTAAAAATAATATTTTATTATTTTTATCAAAAATTATTATTTTTGGTTATTAATAATAATTTAAATAATAAAATATTATTATTTTATTAATAATAAAATATTATTATTTTACTAATAGTAAAATATTATTATTTGATTAATAATAAAATATTATTTTATTATTTGAGCAAGGAAAAGGAAAAATGAAAATAGAAAATATTTATGAGGAGGAGGAAAAAAGGAAAAAATTTAAAAAATAAGTATTTTTATTGTTAATTTAAAAAACTATTTGTATAAAAATTAATAATTTAAAAAAAATTTATCTTTCAAAAAATTAATATTTAAAAATAATATTTCATTAACAATTATATGAAATTAGTTTTTTAAAATAATTTTTTTTAAAATAATATATTATTGTACAAATAGTATTTTTAAATTATTAATAAAAATATTATTTTAAAAAATATTTAAAAAATATAGATTTCTTGATAAGTGACGTTATGATCTTATCATACTGCTAATCAAATAATAATATTTTATTAATATTTAAAATAATAATAATTTTTATTATTAATAAAATAATAATATTTTTTTTTATTATTAAAATAATATTTTATTATTTTTTATTAAAATAATAACATTTCATTTTTTCTCCTTCCCCTTCTCTTCCTCCCATAGCCCCCCTCATTTCATTTTATTATTTTATTAATAAAAATATATTTTTTAAAAATAATATGTTAATATATAAATAGTATATTTAAATTAATAATAAAAATAAGTTTTTTTTAATTTTTTCCTCCCCCTCTCTAAATATTTTTTTCTTTTTTGGGGGAGGGAAGGAAAAAAGAAAAAATATAATATTTTTTCTTTTTTTATTTTTTCCTCCCCCTCCCCAAATATTTTTTTCTTTTTTCCTTCCCTTTCCCAAATAATAAAATAATATTGTATTATTAATCAAACAATAATATTTTACTATGAATCAAAATTAATAATATTTTATTATTTAAATTATGATTAATAATAAAAAATAATATTTTTGTAAAAATAATAAAATATTATTTTAATAAAAATAATAAAATGATATTATTTTACTAATAATAAAAAAATAATTTATTATTATTTTATTAATAATATATTATTTAAAAATAATATTTTTTAAATAATATTTTATTATTAATTTTTAAGAAATATTTTTTAAAAAAATATATTATTATAAAAATAGTATTTTTTAAATTTATAATAAAATATTATTATTTTTTTTAAATATTTTTTTTCTTTCCTTTCCTTCCTCCTGCAGCATCTCCAGCACCCACACCTTGCCCCCTTCGTGCCTCTGACGATTCATGACCACCTCGTGAGGCTCATGCCATGGCTCCATCCTGCCCCGCCCCATCCTACCATCCTCCAGGTTGCACCCGCCATCCTCACCGCACCTAGCTTCGTGCTACCACCAAACCTCCTTTTCTTCCCTCTCCCAACCTCGATGAACCTCGCATCCCCTACGACTTCACCCGACTACCATCCTCTTCCTTCCAGCCCCCTTGAACTTGCACCCCGCTCCTAGCTCCGTGCGACCACCACTCCTTCCCTTCCAATCTCGATGAACCTACACCGCGCATCCCCTATAGCTTTGCACGACAACCACCACTCCACTCCCCTCCCCTCCCTCCATCCTTCGGGCCTGGCAAACCCGTGCCGTTCCACCCTCTATTGGCGCCCTCTTCATCCGCACCTCTCGATACAAAATAAATTTTTTTTTAAAAAATCATTTCAAATATCAAATTTTCAACATATAATTTTATTTTTTAATTTAAATTTAAAAATATAAAGTTTGACAAGTTGTGTTAGGCATGAAATCGCACGTTGAACAGACGATTTTACCCCACTGTCCTACTATTATATTTTAAAAATAAATTTAAAAATAAATATTAAAAAATAATATTTTTTAAAAAAAATTTATGGAAATAAATAAATAAAAAAAAAAAAAAAAAAAAAAAAAAGGCACAATCGATGAGCTGGCCGGTATACCAATGCCCGCGAAAGCTAGATCGAGCATCAAGACCGACTAATGGTTTGGAAACATGTGAATTGAAAGCCTGGCTTTGTAGTTTAGAAAAATGTGGCCGGCGACCTGCACGTGAAAGTCGTGCCACGTGCTATTTAACCATAGCGACTTAGATTTGCGTGGTTATGGCTCGTGGACAGCTGCACGTGATCCCGCTCTCTAGCCAATAATTCAACTTGTCTTTTCCTACCGCTATATACGAAAAAGAAAGTGGAGAAATATAATATTTGAAGAGCAATGTGGATAACGGATCAAATATCCATGAATGCCTTCTTCTTCTTCTTCTTCTTCTTCTTCTTCTTCTTCTTCTTCTTGATAAAAATATATCATTGAATGTTTGCATTACGACTTCAACTCAGTAATAGATTATTTGAACAGTATATACATAAGATATCAAATATGTGTGTTTGAAGAAAGTTATGGTAAACAAATGCACATATTTACTAAAAAAAATTGCATATCATATAAAATAGACAATTCGATCATAAATTTTAAAAAGAATTTATATAAATTTATGCACAAAAAAAAATGCACATGTTTCACGAAAAAAAAATTTAATCAAAAGTTCAAACAGCTTCAAGCAAGCAATTATTCTCTACACAAAACAACGAATAATAACGCATTCACAAAAAGAAAAAAAAATTCTATTAATATAGAAACAAAATGCACATATGAAATTCAATCATTCCCATGTTTAAAAAAAAAATCAAAACAAGCAAGAAAAAAAAAAAAGAAATTCACTCATGCCCTAAAATAAAAAGAAATGGCATGAAAAAGTTTCTATTGATATAAAATAACACACAAAAATTTCTATTAACATAGAAATTGATGGATGCATGCACCTAAAAGAAAAGTGTATCATTTAGTGATTCATACATATAAAATTTCTACTCAAAAAGAAAAAAAAAATTGATTATATTATAAAATAAAATAAAAAATCTTTAAGATTATGAGTAAATTATACTTACATCCAATAGTCTAAAAAACTTGTGCTTACCCTCTACGATTTACTTTTATCCAATATTTTAACCTATAATATGACAGAACGTTAGTAAAACCATTAATTTTAAATGAAACCTAAATAGCACATCAAAAAAAAGAAAAAATGACCAAAATATCCTTAAGTGATCATATAAAAACCATCCAAGGATTTTAAAAAAATGTGTAAATTCCTCCTCTTCATCCAAAGATAATTTTGACTTTTCATATAAGTAAATAATTCATTAATGCTATGAATTTAACTGGATATAAATATAGATTTTACAAACTATTGGGTATCAGTGTACTAAACATAAACCTCACAAGAATTTTTATAATTCACTCTAAATCATAATAGAAAACTTTTATGTCAATATAGAAATCCACACAAATAAATAAAAATTTAATTATTCTCATGCATAAAAAAAAAATCAATGTATGCTGGAAAAGGAAAATGAAAATTCAATCTTTTCCACATACAAAAAGATAATTGCATAGAAAATTATATCCATATATAATTGCATATAAAAATTTCTATCAATATAGAAATCAACAAATGCATATAAAAGGAAATTTGTTATTGATTGATTTATACACAAAAAAACATTCTACTCACAATAAAAATACATGCAAGAAAAATAAAATATAAAAATAAAAATTTGTATTGGTTGAGAAACCCAAGCACTCACTCAAAAAAGCAAATAAAATTCTTATTAAGATAGAAATCCACACATGCACATAAGATATTCAAACATTCCTACATACAAAAAAAAAAAATGCATGCATGCACGAAAAAGGAAAAGGTAAATTCAAGCATTCCCATGCACAAAAAAATTGCATGCAAAAAAATTTAATAATATAAAAATCAACACACATGCAAAAGAAGAAAAATTTGTTATTTAGTGATTCATACACACCAAAAACTTCCACTCAAAAAAAATTCACACAAGAAAATTAGAATATAAAAGAAAAATTTTTATTAATATAGAAATCCATGGATGCACATAAAAGGAAAATTTATTGTTTAATGATTTATATGCATGAAAAAATTTCACTCTAAAAAATCGCATGCATGCACAAAAAAATTTGATTGCACTAAATTAGATTGAAATAAAAAAAAAAAGTTTATTTAATTATAGTGCCAAAGAGAAAAATTAATTCAAAAAATGCATAAAATCTTTTTTTTTCTAAATGCCTTGCCAAATTTATCATATCTATTGAATTTTTTTCTTTTATAACAAAGAAAAATTGATGATTTTGGTTTTGCTAATATTTTGATCATCCAATATTGTCTCTTCCTTAGACTAGGCTGAATAATATTTAATGTTACATATAATGCAACTTATTTATTTCCAAAATCTATTTGACAAAAAATATTAAGATCTCTTAATCAATAATTTTAAAAATTAAAATCTATCACTCAATATTTTATTTTCATTAGTACTTCTTTGCATGTATTTTTTTTACCTTCCCTATTGGGATATGGCATCTTGCATGCGGTTCCCTAAAATTAAAAAAATAAAATATATATTAAAAATTCATGATCGAAAGGGATATTTGGTTCGCAATCAGAATCAAAATTAGAATGAAAATCAAAATAAACTGGAATCAAAATCAGAATGACCAAATCTTTCAAAATATTTGATTCGTGACATGGAATCAGAATTAAAATAAAAATCGGAATGAAAATTTGAATCTTAGGAGGGAGTAAAGATCGAGTTTTAAGTAAATTGGACCATACCATTCCATCTCGAAATTGGAATTAGAATAGAAGTCCTCCAAACTAAATAGTTGGAGTGAGGGTCACCTAATAATCAGAAGTTAATTTTCTTTTGGGTCACACTAATAAGGCAATTATCAATACATGCTATCGCTGCATGTTTTTCTATATAATATTAGAGCTAGTTTCTTTTGGTTCTTTAGTGAGGCAATCACTAATCCATGCCAATGGATGGCATATTGTAGTTAGAATTCAAACTCTTTTGGAGCTTGCCATGGACTGATCATGATCATAGCATAGGAGAGAGTGTAAATAATTAAATTACAATCATTAGAAGCTTTTATCTTTTATTCAGATGTATTGATCATTTTGAATATATATATACACACATGCACATACTTTATATTACACAGCATGTCTTAAATTGTAAATTTAAAATATTATATTATAATAATTAAATTTTATACATATTATGCTTAATTAAATAGTAATAGAGATGATTTATTGAGCTCTTAGCTTATTTTTGTTTTATGTGCCTTTTTTGTATGCTAACATCTAGTGCAGATTGGATCATGGGCCATGAGCAAAAAGACTAGGATCTAGGAGTATTTATTTTTAAGAAAAATAAATCTTATATAACTAACATGAATCAAGTTTGAGAATAATGCTAGATTTGTTCATCAAATTAAGTTTTCTAGTTTTTTTTACACTAATATTTAGTGAAATTTTTTCTTAGACATCGCATGTTCTGCAAGTAAAACCTTGCAAGATGTACAACCATCCAACACGTGCTTGCATCTGCTGGTGGGGCCGGGCATGACATTAAAGAAAAAAATCTAGTTTTTTGGATCAGATTCGTTCAGATTTGATTGGATCAAAAGAGATATTTCAAAAAATTTTCTCTTAGATCTAGATCAGATCTGATATTATTGATCTAATAAAAAAATAAAATAAAAATAAAAAATAAATTAAATCTAAGTTAATTTTATCTTATAGAGGATAATCAGATTATCGTGTGATGATCCTGATGTCTCCTTGAGGTTCTAGATCTAACCACGTAAGTGCCTGACCTCTACCGGTATCTACTTGGATAGAATTTGGAGTTCTTTTTCTTCTTTATCACTTCTCTAAATATCAAATCTGGATCTGATTTGAAAGATCTTCAAAATTTCTTTCAAAGATCGGGTGTCGTCTCTCGCAGTAGTGTTGTCTTCTTCCTTTTTCGTCGTCTTTCTCTTGCTTGGATCGCACCAAACTGAAGCCCAAAAATTCTTGGGCGTGGATAGGAGAGAGAAGACCTGAAGATGGCATGGAGGAGGGAGAGGAGCAGCCTTGTGGCGTGGGCAATGGGCAAGAAATCTAAATCCTAGGCACAGACAAGATTTATATAGACCCTGCTGCGCCATGCAATGCCACATCATTCCGATCAATCATGGCCTTTTGTGCAATCCGATTTAAATCTGATTGATGGAATGACATCATCTGATCTAATCAGATGAGAGCCCCTTTGAATCATTCTTAGATGGTGCCAAGACTGATCAAACAAGTCTCTCTTGGCGCCATGCACTTTGATTCTCTGAAGCAACTGGAGTCCCATCTATATGGGACTCCAGGAATTATCCACATGGGGCGCACATCTCCTTAAGCGTGCGCCCTCTATCTATCTCCTTTTTAGCAGGAGACAAGATCCAAAATTCTCTTCTATGGATGCATGACACATGGCAGATGTCTTAGTATAAAAGATCAATGTTTGACCAAATGTCCGAAATAAGATTTAGCAAATGATGAAAAATGACAGGAGTTCTCTCAAATTCATCTTATAAATTAAGACAACCCTTTTCTGATCTGGACAAGCTCTAGTCAGACCAAGTAAAGGTTCATGAGTGAGTCCAAACATATTTGACTCAGTCGAGACAACTTTAATGATAATTAAAGAAGAACATTAGGCTCAATCGTGTGCTAGCATGATTTTCTTAAACCTAATTGAATCTAATTCAAATCAATTGAACTGGATTAGTCCAATTGATGATATCCAGATCAAAATACTTATTTATGTGATCCAGTTAGGTTCAGTTTCATATGGTAGTGAAATATGTCATAATCTCTATCATCGACATCATCGAAATATTTTTCGATGGATCAAAATTTTTCTGATTCAGACAACTAGTATGATTAATCATCTAAATCATTCTAATTACTCTTAAAATCCACCAGTGATACCTAACAGCATATGGTGGCAATCCATCAGAACTGAAAATAAACCTCTTGATGTAGTTACCTGTGTGATTAAGTTTCTTTATCTTGAGCCCGAATCAGATTAGGATTAAGATGAACTCATCAAATCCTAATTTTCATCATATGATTAATCAGTCGATTCAAATCCAATGTAAAAATCTTAATAGAAACTCTTTCTATTATTTCACTCTGCCATTGCCATGGGCTTATGAACTTAATTCTCATGATCATCATAGGACTACTCCTCATCTACTGAGGTAGATAGATCTTCTATTAATGCAATCCAATTCCTACAATGAACATGCTATAACCAACATACACCTCAGAATTTTGAATGGCTAGGAAATCGAGTCATGGTGTAGTCAAACTATAAAACCCTGAAGGTGAACTGCTGATGCACCTCAGGTCAAAGAACCAAACACACCACTGCAGCATCGAGTCAGTCATCGATGAGAAGGTAGACTTTCTTATGACTACTCAAGGTGATCACGCTCAGTGTTCTTGTTCTCTAATGAGTATCTGTACTCTTACTCCGATGTCTCTACACCATAGATTCAAGACTCATCTACTACAAAGAAGCGATTATACACTAACCTAATAAATGTTATTTTAAATGATTGTACACTAACCTTTTTGATCAATCATCATCCTCATGATGATCTTACGGTCATGAGCATTTTATGAGTTAATAATGAAAATTCATGTCTTAAATTTTCAACTCTTGAAAATAAGAATTATCATTGTCATTAACTCAAGGAATGTATCACAGACACTAAATACACATTATGATAAAAAATAATCTATTTTATCATTTATAGTCAAAATTATAATTTTGCCCTTAGAAGTGTATAACAAGTATCAGTCAATTCTGACTTCTAAGGCACATATATCTAACAAACTCCCACTTGATCTAAAGCCAATTGGCTATAAATCTAAGTTCCATCTTTTCAAGATGGATTTCGATCTTCTACTGGTCCAACAGCTTTATGAGTGGGTCTGTCGCATTGTCTGTAGAGTCGACTCTCTTGACCTCGACGTATCCTTTCTCGAGGTAATCGCGAATGAGGTGGTATCGCCGCTCGATGTATTTGGATTTCTGATGAGATCTCGACTCCTTAGCAAGAAATATGACGCCATTATTATCGCAGTATAGAGAAATGACATATGATGGCATCACTTCGATTTCTACAATGAACATCTTATAGCAGAATTCTCCTTCGCAGCTTCTGATGCAGCGATGTATTCTGCTTTCATGGTGGAATCTACTATTACTATCTGTTTGAAACTCTTCCAACTGATAGCACCATCATTACGCATAAATAAATTTTCAGATGTTGACTTTCGATCATCTATATCGAATATAAAATTCGAGTCTGTATACCCCTAGACTTGGAGTTCTCCATTACCAAAAACTTAGAACATATCTTTAGTTCTTCTTAAGTACTTAAGGATACATTTCACAGAAGTCCAGTGTTCTTCATCTGGATTCGATTGATATCTGTTCATGACACTCATAGCATGGGCTATATCAGGTCGTGTACATAATATGGCATACATGAGGCTCCCTATTGCAGAAGCATAAGGGATCTTGTTCATGCATTCTATCTCCTCAGGTGTGCTAGGGCACATCTTCTTGAAGAGATGAATGCTATGTCTGAAGGGTACCAATCCCCTCTTAAAGTTTTTCATGCTAAATCTCTTTAGCACTTCCTCTATATACATCTTCTGTGAAAGACCTAGCATCCTATTCGGTCTATCTCGATAGACTTTGATTCCAAGAATGAAGGATGGTTCTCCTAGATCTTTCATAGAAAATTCTTTAGATAACCATATTTTAACTATGGTCAACATGAGAATATCATTCTCAATAACGAGAATATCATCCATGTATAGTATCATGAAGATAATAGCGCTCCCACTGACCTTTCTGAAAATACATGATTCCACCTCGTTCTTGATGAAATCAAATAATTTGATCACATCATTAAAATGAGTATTCCAACTCCGAGATACTTTCTTAAGTCCATATATAGATCTTTGCAGCTTGCATACTTTGTGATCAGTATCACTAGATATGAAACCCAATGATTGTTCCATATAAATATCTTCCTCAAGATATCCATTTAAGAATGTCATTTTCATGTCCATTTACCATATTTCATAATCGAAATAGACTGCAACAGCAAGCAATATGCGAATGAATTTATGCAAGGCTACTGGTGAAAAAATATCTTAATAGTCAATGCCTTCGCGCTGACTATAACCTTTTGCCACTAATCTAGCTTTGAATATCTCCACATTTCCATCTGCACCAATCTTTCTCTTCTAGATTAATTTACACCCAATAGATACTATACCTTCTAGTGGATCTACCAAGGTCCAAACTTGATTTGAGTGCATCGAGTTAATTTCTGACTTCATTGCTTCTAACCATTTTTCGAAGTCGATATCCGATATCACCTCGTCATAGGTTTTGGGATCATGAACTCCATTATCTATGAGAAATATTTTCTCTACTTTCTTTGAAATAATACCTAAGTACCTCTTAAGGGGATGAAAAATTCTTTTCGATCTTCGAGATGGAAGAGGTAGTGATTGTATTGGCTCAATCTGATTTGGTTCCATAGAGTCCTTTGCTCTTTGCTCTTAGAAGACTTTCTCCTCTAGCTTGATCTACTTTCTAATGCCACAATCTTGAATAAACTATTTTTCAAGAAAGATGGTATGTCGACTCACAATCACATTGTGATCTTCTGGAATGTAGAAATAATATCCTAATGACTCTTTAAGATATCCCATGAATCGAGTTCTAAAGAACCTATAGTCTAACTTATCCGTTTGTTGTCTTTTAACATGAGTCGGACAACCCCAAATTCTGAGATGACTCAGACTTAGTTTCTTACCATGCCATATCTCATACGGTATGGTAGAAATGATTTTAGAAGGAATCCTATTCAGTAAATATATAGCAGTTAACAAACTATATTTCCAAAGAAAATTAGGAAGGTCTGTGAAGCTCATTATGAATCAGACCATGTCTAATAGGATTCGGTTCCTCCATTTTGAAATTCCATTGAGTTGAGGTGTTCCAGGTGGAGTCCACTAAGAGATTATGCCATTTTACTTGAGATAGTCCAGAACTAAGATATTCACCTCCTCGATCTGATCGAAGAACCTTAATGAGTTTTTCTATTTATTTTTTGACTTCATGTCTAAAATTTTTGAACTTTTTAAAAGCTTCAGACTTGTGTCTCATAAGATACACGTATCCATACCGAAATAAATTATCGATAAAGATTATAAAGTAGATAAAATTTCTTCTAGCCAACATATCAAATGGGCCATACACATCAATATGTACTAGGAAAAGAAGATCTGTGGCCCTTTCTCTATGTCCTACAAAAGAAAGTTTAGTCATTTTACCATGAAGACTTGATTCATAAATTGGATATGACTCAGAAGTCAATGGACTCAATAGTCCGATTTTTTTCAATTTGTTAATCCTTCTTCTGCTATATGACCTTGCCTTAGGTGCCATAGATACTTATCGTTTGGACTATCTTTGAGTTATTTTATTTTTATGGCATTCATATTTTACCCGATATTAAAAATAGATACATCAATATGTAACTGGTAAAGATCGTTAATAAGAAAATCACTTGTAATTTTATTTCTTTCATAAAGAATGTTATAATGGTCCTTAAGAAAACTAATTACATAGCCTTCTAGTACTAAGCATGAAACAGAAATCAAATTTCTGCTTGCTACAGGTACATAGTAATAATCTCTATGTACTAAATTTAAGCCAGATGGTAGTCGAAGAGGATAGGTTCCCATGACTACAGCAGCAACCTTTGCTTCATTTTCAATGCATAGGATCATCTCATCATCTCTCAGCCTCCTGCTATCCTCAAGATCCTGCATGGAAGTGCACAAATGAGTACTAAAATCAGAGTCAAGCATCCAACTGGATGTAGAAGAAACCATAAGGTTAGATTCAATAACGAGCATACCTTCAGAAGAACCTATCTCCTTCTTATTCTTCAGGATGGTCAGGTATATAGAATAGTTCCGCTTTCAGTGGCCATCAGTGTTATAATGAAAATATTTTTCTTTATCAGTAGCCTTCTTTTTTAGCTCTATCTTCTTTTTCTTTTCTCCTTCCACCTTCTACTTTTTCATAATTTTTTTCTTTTTTTCAAAAGACTTTCTCTTGGAAGAAGTCTGTTTCATAGCAAATATTGAGCCTTTAGAATCTTTTATTGAAAGCTTAGCAGTAACCAGCATGTTCATAAGCTCGGCCAGAGTATTTTAAAGTTTATGCATATGGTAGTTCATAATGAACTGTCCATATGCATCAGTCAAGAATTGCAGAATTATATCATTCTGCAGATTTAGGTCCAACTTCACTCTGAGCTTCTTAAGCTCTTCCAAGTTTTTGATCATCATCAGACAATGATTTTTGACTAACTGTCCATCATGCATTTTAGCCTTGAATAGTCGTTTAGTGATCTGATATTTGGCTGTGTGACTCTGTTCATCAAATATCTCTTATAGGTGAGTCAACATTTGATGGACAGTCCTGATATCTTCATGTTGATACTGAAGTTCATCAGACATCGAGCCTAACATGTAGTATCTAGCCTTATTATCTTCGTTCGTCCACTTATCAAGAGATGCTCTCTGTTTAGCGAATGGACGAGCTGGTAAGATGGGAGGATCCTAATCCAATACATGAGTTAACTTCTTAGAATCCAAAATAATTTTAAAGTTTCGGAGCCAATTCTTATAATTGGATCCGGTAAGTCTATGAGTGTCCAGGATATGTGCTAGTGGATTGGATGTAGATATTTTTTTGTAGAGAGTCAAAGTTTCTAGTTAGATTTTATAATTAAGACTTGGTCAATTTATTTAAAAATTTTATTTTTAAATAAATTAGCTTCCTTTATTTTTTTAGATTTCTATACTCTCTTTGTAGAGATATGAAAATATTCATGATTAGTGATTTCTAGTGGATGGTGCGGTCCTACCAACTGACTCATCACCTCACCTAACAGTTATTGGTGATGGATTAGCCAATGAGTGAACAACTCTTGTCCAATAATTCTCTAACCATAGTGCACCCATGCTTAGTCTCTAATTCATGAATCTCACTGTACCCAGAATATTGATCCACTCCTTAGTTAAGTCAGACCCATCATTTATACAGATTGAATTTATAATTGAGTCTCTCACCGTATCCAAAATATTGAGCCCAATCCATCCTCCAGCCCATAGCATCCAATGACTAATAGATATGGTTGCGTCTTCTTGGTGCAACCAAACCATGATGACCAGCCAAGAACAATCAATCCCGAAAAGGGTCCGCACATCTACAATGGTAGAAGACCTTAGAATTAATCTTTTCTTAGAGAGATTTGATTTAGATCTCTTTAAACTTGACTTAACATAGCTATAACCATTATGACTAACCTAATGGTATGGGTTAGCTCGGATTGTTAACCATCTTAGATCAGGATTGGATCAACAAATATGGCCAGATAAGTGAGACCGATGGAAGGGATATGCCATTAACTCGATAAGAACGTATTCGAGTCAAGTAGCTCCCAATTAAAAATTAGTCAGTCGTATCTACCAGATTTATCTTAGATACCAAATATTGAGTCAGAATCAATTAGGTTAGCCTACAATCTAGACTCTAACCATTGATCCTAATTAGGTCTTAGCTTGATCGATCACTCATGTGATTCGATCTCGACCCAGACTTAATCCTATTAGGCTGGTTAATTTAAGCACTCTTGATCCCATCTAACCAACTCTTGATTTGGTTTGATCAACCGCTTAGACCTAATTGAGCTATCCAAGTTTGAACCCAATTTTATGAATATTAAAGTCGGATACGATCTTCTTCTTTGACCAAATGAGCCATCAGTTTATAGCTTAATTTTTTAGCAACTGGTGTCCCCGCCAAGGTTTGAATTTTCTGATGAATATCAAGCAGAAGGAGGAAGAATCTATCCGAACTTATGTCACCTGATTTAATACTACTGCATTGGAGGTTCGAAACTTGGACTAGTCTGTTGCAATGGTCGCACTCAAGGATGACTTTTAGAAGAATGATTTGTTATTCTCTCTGGAGAGAAAGTATCCCAGAAACTTTACTAATCTGCTAGCTCGAGCTGAAGGATATGCACGAACGAAAGAAGCCTTCAAGTTGAAGGACGAGGAGGCCGTAGGAGAATGACAGGTGGACAAGTCTAATTAATCCACAGTTGATGGAGAGCTAAATGAAGTTCGACCATGCTCAAGAACTCCCTCCGAGCGCAAGCGAGCCCGAACTTCTTCCTGAGCTCGTCGTCAAAGAAGCCCCGATAGAAGGGCGTGAAGAAGTTCTCCCCCCAGAAGGCTCACAACTATGCACCCCCTCGATGCTCCAAAAATGCAAGTACTGATGGAGATCAAGGAGCAACTGTCGAGGTCTAAAAGGATGCGCTCTCATCCTGCTACAAAACGAGATCGAGGAGCTCATCAGGAGAGGCTGACTGGATTAATTCCTCAAATGCTAGTCTGAAGCAAGAGAAGGTTGACCAAGAGCACTACTGCAGCCAAAACCACCAATGAGGAAGGAATAATAAGGAGATCGACCGCCTCTTGGCATCATCAATACTATCTCTGAGAGACTTAGTGCTTTGGTGAGCTGTCATCTCTCAGCCTCAAAGCTAGAAAAAGCTTGCCCCAAATTGAAAAGGCTCATATAAAATAAAGGGGTGGGGGGGGGGGGGGGGGGGGGGGGGGGGGGGGGGGGGGGGGGGGGGGGGGGGGGGGGGGGGGGGGGGGGGGGGGGGGGGGGGGGGGGGGGGGGGGGGAAACGGGGGCTAGAAAAAGGGGGGGCTTGGGGGCCCCAAATTGGGGGGGAAAAGGGGGGGGCTCATATAAAATAAGGGGGGGGAGGGGGGGGGGGGGGGGGGGGGGGGGGGGGGGGGGGGGGGGGGGGGGGGGGGGGGGGGGGGGGGGGGGGGGGGGGGGGGGGGGGGGGGGGGGGGGGGGGGGGGGGGGGGGGGGGGGGGGGGGGGGGGGGGGGGGGGGGGGGGGGGGGGGGGGGGGGGGGGGGGGGGGGGGGGGGGGGGGGGGGGGGGGGGGGGGGGGGGGGGGGGGGGGGGGGGGGGGGGGGGGGGGGGGGGGGGGGGGGGGGGGGGGGGGGGGGGGGGGGGGGGGGGGGGGGGGGGGGGGGGGGGGGGGGGGGGGGGGGGGGGGGGGGGGGGGGGGGGGGGGGGGGGGGGGGGGGGGGGGGGGGGGGGGGGGGGGGGGGGGGGGGGGGGGGGGGGGGGGGGGGGGGGGGGGGGGGTGGGGGGGGGGGGGGGGGGGGGGGGGGGGGGGGGGGGGGGGGGGGGGGGGGGGGGGGGGGGGGGGGGGGGGGGGGGGGGGGGGGGGGGGGGGGGGGGGGGGGGGGGGGGGGGGGGGGGGGGGGGGGGGGGGGGGGGGGGGGGGGGGGGGGGGGGGGGGGGGGGGGGGGGGGGGGGGGGGGGGGGGGGGGGGGGGGGGGGGGGGGGGGGGGGGGGGGGGGGGGGGGGGGGGGGGGGGGTGGGGGGGGGTGGGGGGGGGGGGGGGGGGGGGGGGGGGGGGGGGGGGGGGGGGGGGGGGGGGGGGGGGGGGGGGGGGGGGGGGGGGGGGGGGGGGGGGGGGGGGGGGGGGGGGGGGGGGGGGGGGGGGGGGGGGGGGGGGGGGGGGGGGGGGGGGGGGGGGGGGGGGGGGGGTGGGGGGGGGGGGGGGGGGGGGGGGGGGGGGGGGGGGGGGGGGGGGGTGGGGGGGGGGGGGGGGGGGGGGGGGGGGTGGGGGGGGGGTAAGGGGGAGGTCGTCCGATCTGAAATTTATCACCTGAAGGAGCTCGGAGGAACAATGCTTCCATGACCTTGAAATTCAGAAAATCTAAGAACACATTGTCAGTAATTTTTCTTCAATAAAATTTCTTCATTTCAATATTATTATTTCTTGGTGCAAAAACTATGTGATGATAGAAAAGAAGCAATCAAAAGTGACCATGTTAGAAATAGGAGGAGAACCTCATCCTAACATGAGCAAGTCGAAGGCCTCGTTCATTTTAGATGAGATAAGGAGAGAGGCCCTGACAATGGCCCTTATGTGCTCCTATAATCCGTTAGGAACAGCAGGAGAACCTCATCCTAATACGAGCAAAGCTAAAGATCTCGTTCATTTTAGATGAGATGAGGGAAGAGATCCTAATAATGGCCCTTATATGCTCCTACAGTCCATTAGGAACAGAAGAAGAACCTCATCCTAATATGAGCAAAGTTGAAGGCCTCGTTTATTTTAGATGAGATGAGGAAAGAGGACCTGACAACGATCCTTATGTCCCTACAGTTCGTTAAAAATAGAAGGAGAACCTCATCCTAACATGAGCAAAATCGAAGGAGAACCTCATCCTAACATGAGCAAAGTCGAAGACCTCATTCATTTTAAAACAGATGAAGGGAGAGGCCCTGATAACGGCCCTTATGTGCCCCTACAGTCCATTAGAAATAGGAGGAGAACCTCGTCCTACTGAGCAAGTCGAAGACCTCGTTCATTTTAGATGAGATGAGAGGGGAGGCCCCAGCAATGTTCCTAATGTGCTCCTACAGTCCGTTAGGAATAGGAGGAGAACCTCATCCTAACATGAGCAAAGTCGAAAATCTTATTCATTTTAGATGAGGTGAAAGGGGAGGCCCCAACAATGATCCTAATGTGCCCCTACAGTCCGTTAGGAATAAAAGGAGAACCTCATCCTAATGTAAGCAAAATCGAAGGCCTCGTTCATTTTAGATGAGGTGAGAGGAAAGGCCCCGACAATGATCCTAATGTGCCCCTACAGTCCATTAGGAATAGGAGAAGAACCTCATCCTAACATGAGCAAAGTTAAAAGCCTCGTTCATTTTAGATGAAGTGAGAGGAGAGGCTCCGATAAGATCTTCTTCAATCTCGACTGTAGATAAGATCTCTCCCGAGCTTCAACTTCAACAAAAGATAAGATCTTGTTCAACCACGGTTGGAGATAAATTCTTCTCCGAGCTTCAACTTCAACAGAAGATAAGATCTTTTTCGACCTCAACTGGAGATAAGATCTCCCCCAAGCTTTAACCTCAATGGATGCAGAGCTCAGAAAAAAATTTTGGTAAACATCTTTTTTGTACTTCTTTTCTTCGAATTTTGAACTCAAGAGTAGGGAGACTATTATTGGGGATAAATCCTGCTTCCACCAAAGTCCAATCTGATGCTTAGCCAAATATAACTGATAATCACAAAAGAGCTTCGATCGAGAATTCTTTCTTTAGTGGCCAAACTCCTTCCAAACTTCTCCTTCAGTTGGATTCCTCCAGGAGCCAAACTCCTTTCGTACTTCTACTTCAGTCGGATTCCTTCAGGAGCCAAACTTCTTTCGAACTTCTGCTTCAATTGGATTTCTCCAGTGGTCGAACTATTTTCGATCTTCTTCTTCAGTCGGATTCTTCCAACAGCCAAATTTCTTCCGAACTTCTTCTTCAGTCGGATTCCTTCAAGAGCTGAATTCCTTCCGAACTTCTTCTTTAGTCGAATTCCTCCAGGAGTCAAACTCCATCCAAATTTCTTCAGTGGATTACTTCTAGATTTTAGTTAGCATTCCTTCTAGATGATCCCCTCTAGCTGTATTCTCTTTAGGAGTCCAAACTCCTCTGAAGTTGATATATGGCAAAGATCTTCACCAACCAATGCTTGCTTCCGTCGAACTTCAACTATTAAATCTCAACGAATGCGCACATCATGACAACAGACATCTCTCTCCATAACAAACTCTACATAGCTCCGAGCGATCTACTATCGGATGATTATGGTTGTTATTATCAGTTTGCTATAGTCAATCCCACTATCGAATGGTTACGATTGTTATTATCAGTCTGCTATGGATGACACCTTTCTCCATAATAAATTTCATATGGCTCCGAGTGGTCCATTACCGAACGATTACGACTGTCACTATCAGTCTATTATAGGCTCCATCTATAAAAAGAAATCCTCTAGATATGTTTTCTCTAAGCTCTCTTCTTCTTTCCAAAACTCTGCTGAGTTCTTGCTTGAGCACTCCATTTCTGTTGATCAGAAGAGCTAACTTGATTATCGGAGGGTCCTGTCGGAGCCACCACCATCGACTCTGGATGAAACTTTATTTTGTAGTTCACCAATAGCGATCTCTTCTTTTTCAACTTCAGCTCGATCCAGCATCAACCAGATTCTACACCAACAATCTTGAAGGACTTTTATGCCAATGATCCAGACTTTGGCCATATTCTACATGAGGTACATTCTCTTGATCGAGTTGATTATCAGTTGCATGATGGTTTTCTATTTTGAGTATAGCTCTGTATTTTCGATTGCTCTTTGTAGGAGAAGATTGTGTAGCAGCTTCATAGTGAAGGCTACTTTGGTAGAGATAAGACAATCACGCTAATTCACAGCAAATCTACTGGCTAAAGATGAAGCATAACATGACTCAATATGTGGAGTGTTGCTGAGTTTGCCAAGTATCAAAAGGTATGGCAATAAATGCTATATTATATACCCCTTTTTCAGTTCCTAATCATCTATGGGAGGAAATCAGTATGGACTTCATGTTGGGACTACTTGTGACCCAAAGATAGTGTGATTCAGTGCTGGTGGTTATAGATCGATTTTCAAAGATAGCTCACTTCATCACCTATCACAAAACCCTAGATGCCTCAAATATTATCTAGCTATTTTTCAAAGAGGTTGTGGGTCTTCATGGAGTACCCAAGTCAATTACATCTGACTGACATACTTAATTCATGAGCCACTTTTGGAGGAGTCTATGGAAAAGATTAAGCATATCTTTACAGTTCAGGTAAGCCTATCACCCTAAGATAGATGGTTAGATCGAGTCCATTAATAGGAGCCTAGAAAATTTATTAAGAAGTCTTGTTGGAGAACACCGAAGTAGTGGGACTCAGTCTTGGTGTAGGCTGAGTTTTTTCTTCAATCGTTTAGTGAACCTGACCATAGGCTACAACCCATTTTAGATATTCTATGGATCAATCCTGAGCAATGTCTTAGACTCAACTCTGATAACTTCTAGGGGCAATCCAATGTGAAGACTAAAAATTGGGCTGAAGAAATTCGGGCTATCCATCAGTCCATCAAGGAAAAGATCGATGTTCGAAATGCCAAGCACAGAAAGGTCATGAATAAGCATTGGAAGAGTCTAACTTTTAAGGTCGGTGATTATGTATGGGCTACTCTAATCAAGGACTAATATCCAGTAGGAGAATACAACAAGTTGAGGTAGCACAAAATTGGTCCCTTTGAGATAAGAAGATCAATAACAATGCTTATCAGTTGAAGTTGCCTAGTCATCTCCGCATCTCTGATGTATTCAACATGAAGCACTTGATTCTTTATACAAGTGATTCTTCCGAGAATGAGGAGGTTTGTAACTTGAGGATATGTTCTTCCTAGCTTGAGAAGGATGATGCAGACATCATAGCAATTAGATACCTGGATTTGATGGACCAGATCCAAAAGGGTATGAAATCAACTTGACTATATCAGTTTCTATAGGATTTTGAACAGCCATAACTTTCTCATCCAATGTCAAAATATCTATTATAATTCTAATTCAGAAAACTTTTTTCGAGCCTTATGAGCTTGACCATTACACCATTATGACTCATTATAGAGTCTAATTTAATTATTTGATAGATCAATGAGAGCCTAAGAAATTCTAGTCGAGTTGGGACTCTTAATCTTTTTTTTACTTTATTTTGGATTCTTAGTTTGAGTCCGAGTTTAAGTCTGTGAGAGATTTTTTTCTATAAATAAGATCCTTTACACCAATGTTGTAGTCAGTTTATTTGTAATATTGAATTAAAAATTCTAGAAGAGAATTTTCTTCTTCTCCTTTATTGTTTTTCCTTATTTCATGCGCCTTCCTTCTCTTTTCTCCAACAAACATTATGCTAAGATACATCAAGATCTTATAGGAATAATCATACATAAATATAAGTGTTGTATGAGAGCTGAGTCACCTCATGACATGTTTGATCTTCAAAGATATGGTGAATACTTGGCATCATGATATGGATGATCTGAGGTATTGATTTCACACAGCATACAAGCTATACAACATTAATGCCATCAGATGGTGGTTGATCACAAGTGGTTGGTCTTCAGACAAGTCGGCATGATCAGCATTGATCTAATCACTATAAGAAAAATTAATTTTAGCGATGGTATTAGCAATGGCAACAGACCCCGTTGCTAATAAAACTTTTTGTCATTGCAACATCGATCAAGAAAAAAGCCATCACTAATAATATTAGCAATGGCAAAAAAATTATTAGAAATAGCAAAAACCATTTCTAAAATATAAAAAATTATTTAAAAATATTTAAACCAAAAAAATTATTAGCGATAGCAAATTTAGATTATTGACGATAAAAATATACCATCGCTAATGATAACTTTTAGCGACGGCATGTGTTGCCGCTAAAATTATTTAAAATTATTTAATTTTTTTTATAGTATCTAAATATAAAATAAAAATTAGCAATGATATTTTTACATATTAGCGATAAAAATCCACCTTTGCTAATAATTTTTTAAAAAAAAATTATATAAAATATTATTGATGATGGAATTAGCGATGGCATATTTACCATCACTAATAATCCTCAACTGGTCCAACCCAACACTACTATAGAATGTGGCTATAGCAGCGTATACTATGGCAGTGATTTCGAAAATTACTATCATAGAATCTACGATAGTGGTTATACGAAACCATTGTAATAGGTGAAACCTATGATAGCAGTTCAGCCAAATGGCTATCATAGATCAGACCTATAGTAGTGGTTCAGCAAAATTATTTCTATAGGTTTGGTCTACAACAGTGATTAATTAATCGCTTTCATAGAGTCCGACCTATTATAGCGGTTATTCTTAACCGCTGCTATATATTATGATCTATGACAGTGGTTATTTAAAACCACTACTATAGGTTCAATTTATGGTAGCGGTTTGGCTGAACTGCTATCATAGATCTCATCTATTGCAACGATTTTGTGTAATCGCTGCTATATCTTTTTTATATTTTTTTAAAAATATTATATAATTTTAAAATTTAATGTCCATCTTCACCATTCATTATCTAAATAATTATCACTAGAGTGTTGTTAAAAAAATTGCCTCGATCAAATAGCCCTTATTTTATCGATCAGTAAAATTTGATTTCGACGATCACGAATGACGATACGATAATCTGATAGATGAAGATCATCGATGGATCCAAAAATCTTTAACGATGATTTTAGTGATGTTTGTAGCATACTATCAAAGTTTTACTTCAATTGGATATCGTTCTTATGGTCAATTTAGTACAGGATGAATTTGACCATTAAATGAGAAATAAGTGATCAAAAGGCTAAACGACATCCGATTATGAGATAATTTTTTAGTTAAATGAACTTGAATATAATTTTAATCATTTTATATGGTGATGATCATAAAATCCAAATCGTTTCTATATGAACTATTCACATTAAGCAAATCTTGTAAAATGACATGCATAATTACTAAAGAAATTTAATAATGGATATCGAGCGATGTATAGTTTTGGATAGTTCTTAGACCTATGGTTTAAATTTTACAATCATCACCATAAAAATGATTAAAGTAGTAGCCAAGACCATTTATCTAAAAAATTATCTCATAATAAGATGTCGCCTGGTCTTTTGATCACTCGTTACTCATTTAACGATCGAAATCATCCTATACTAAATTGACCATAATAACGATATTCAATTGAAGTAAAACTTTGATAATATGATACAAATGACATCAAGATCATTATTGTAAATTTTTGAATCCATCAGTTATCTTTATCTATCAGATCATCGTGCCGTCGTTCATAGTCGTCGAAATCAAATTTTACTAATCAATGAAGCTAGGGCTATCGAATCGATATGATTTTTTTTGATAATACTCTAATAATAATTATTTAGATAATAAATAATAAATATAAATATTAAATTTTAAAATTATATAATATTTAAAAAAATAAAAAAAATTGATTATCAATCTATGGCAGCGGTTATTGAAAATTGCTGCCGTGGAGCTATGACAACAGTTTTCTTGCTGCTACCATAGATATATGGCAATAATTTTCTATAATTATTACCATAAATCTTTGGTAGCAGTTCAAAAATTACTGCCATAGGTTAGATTATTTTTTTTCAAATTTCTCCTACAAATTTAATCTCGTCGAGTGATTTCTCTCTCTCTCCCTCCTCTCCACCGTCAATGAGGCATCTCCCCTTCATTTTCTTCTTCGATCGGTGCCGCCTCCTCCCCCACCTCCTCTTTTTTCCTTGGGTGGTGTCACATCCTCCCCCATCTTGTCTTTCTTCCCCGACTGTCGGCCTCGCCACCTCCCTCTCCTCCTCTTTCTTCTTCGACCATCGGCCCCGCCACCTCACCCTCCTCCTTCTTCCCCAGTGGGCTCATCCACCAGCTCTGCCAACTCCCCCGCCTGTTTCTTCTTCTTCAGTCAGCCCAACTGCTAGATGCGCCACCTCTCCCTCCTCCTTTCCCAACCTACTCTTCCACTGACTCCACCACCTCCATCGCCTCCCCCTTCTTCTCCGATCAGTCCAACTGTCGGCACCGACCCCTCCCTACTCTCTCTTTCTTTCTCTCCTCTCTTCCCTCAGCCCAATCCACCCCTTCCCTACTTTTTTCTTTCCTCTTTCTCTTTCTCTCTCTAGATCTTTCTCTCTCTTTCCTCTTTCTTTTTCTCTCTCTTCCCTCTTTCTTTCTCTCTCTCCTCTTTTTCTTTCTCTCTTTCCTCTTATGTTTCTCTTGCAGGCTACCTCTAACACCGTCGACTCTCTCTAGCACCACCGCAAGCGATCCTCAAAGCTTTGTGCGATCCCCTCTTCATAGCCACAAGTATAATTTTATTTTTTAAAATTTTATAATAATATTTATTAATCATTTATAGTATTTATAATAATATTTATAATAAATATTATAAATATTTATTATAAATATTATAATTATCCATCGATCGTGGGTCATGCCAATGGGTAAGAGAACTCCTGTCAGTTGATTTTGGACCATGTCAATGGATTCTGGACTAGGTCGTGCCATGTCGATGGTCATAGACGGCCCTAAGCCATGCTAGCAGCCTTGAATCATGTCATGTTAGCGACCATGGACGGTCCTGCACCATATTGGCTGATAAGAAAACCTCCATCAGTGGATTCTAGGCCGTGCCAGCGGCCGTGAGCTGGGTTAATGTTCATTAACATTATATAGATTAATGTTCATTAACATTGCAAGTTATGATGGCACCGAAATGCAATCTCGCTTAGATCAAAATGCCTGGTATGCGGTATAACTCCGCTTAGAGGGGAAGAGAATCCTCCGCATCATGTACTATAATTTATCAAATATCTACGACGAGCTCACCCTATCCATGTAGATATATCAAAAAGAATAATTATCTAAATTAACTAAAATAAACTTTTACAAATCTTAACATTGATTTTCAATGCAATATTTTCTAGATACTGCTTGTTTTTCCTACTAGATATGTGCTTTGGTAAGCAACATTATTAGCAATGCTGCTTACCAAAGCACGTATCTAGTAGAAAAAATAAGCAATATCTAAAAAATATTATATTAAAAATCAATATTAAAGTTTGTAAAAGTTCATTTTGATTAATCTAGATAATTATTCTTTTAGATATATTTACATAAAAAGGTTGAGCTCATCATAGATATCCGATAAATTGTAGTATATGATGCAGAGGGTTTCCTCTTCCTTCAAGTAGAGTTGCATCGCATACCAAGCATTTTGATCTATGCGGAGCTCTGCATCTGAGTCGTAGGTGAAACATACTCCATCCACCTTCGCATTAGCTATCCAAGGACCATCGACATCGACTCTACCGATATTTGAACTCTAGCCCCTCTAGCTCCAGCTTTAAACCCTCCAGCTCCAGCTCCTCCAACTCATGCTCTATCTCCTCCCGATGATGATAACTTAGATATAGATTTAGCAGACTTTTGATTTTTTTTAAAAAATATTTTATAATAAATTTTATTCAGTAATAAAAGTTGAGCATTTCAGAAATATTCTTATGTTTATAATATTTTTTTATGTTATATATATTTAACCATATTTATCAGATTAAAAAAAATATTTATTAATTTTATAGATCACGATGGAAATAAAATGTCATCTTGCTTTCACCCCATCTCTCGGTAGGCCATGCAGAGCTCTGCATCTAAGTCCTAAGCAGAGTATACTCCATCCACCTCTACATCGACTGTCTAGGGACCACCGGCATCTACTCCTCCACCAACATCTGAGCTTCCAATGTCAGCCACATCTTCGACACATGCTCCACTCACCGATGAGTCTTCACCGACATCCACGTCACACGATCCCATGGCAGTGAGTGTACATTTTTATTGCATCATTTATTTATTTATTTATATAATTATTGTATACTCTTATATATTTGTATGATGTATTTTCATTGTAGATGCATCATCAAGGAGGACATTTCGTGGTCTCACACATATGCCACATGTATGGAGCCGTTAGTATCAGATGATGGTACAATACGACGTGAAGGAGAGGCCAGTAGAAGAGACCGCACGGAAGATGCATTCTTTTTTTAGAATGCTTGTGAGGCTATCCGACATCATTTCAGTACTATCCATAGACTGGCGATTGATGGATGCTGATGTCAGGGATCGGATGTGGGAGGAGATATAGATAAGTGTATCTTAATTATATTTATGCATTTGATATGTTTATACTATGTTTGATTAGAATAATTTCATAATTGATTTTTGATAACTTTATGCAGAGGAGGTATGACTTTTCAGATCACGAGAGGACTCAAGATGTCTGACTGAAGAAGATTGAAGAGTTGTACCAGAGCTACAAGATCAAGCTTCATAAAGGATGGCTCGAGCACCGATGAGACACTCTGGAGAAGCTTGTTTCTTAGATACATGACTGTCCCCCAAGTCAGTGGAAGGGGATAGTTGGGCATTGGAAGAGCCTAGAGTTTGATATTTAATTTCTAACTTTTAAATTTTTTAATATACTTAAATTTATATTTAAATATTATATAAATACTTTTTATTTATTTAAATATTTTTTAGGCTGCCTTCCATCAGAATCAGAAAAATCGGACAGCTCAGAAATACATGCACACTCTTGGCCATGAGTCTATGGTCAATCATGTGCATAGAGAGATAATGAATTCTGGACCTTACAAGATAAATTAAAATAATATTTTTTTTACATGTTTCTAATAAATCGATCCATTATTATAGCTGATGAGAGATGGGGTGATGTCCAGCCATAGTGAGATCTTCTGATCTAGCCATACGGACAAGAAGGATAGGTTGATGGATGTCATGATTGGAAGGATTTTTATAAGTAATAAATATATTAGTATGATTAGTATTATAGTATTTTTTATAATATTTTATTTAAATTTATAATTATAAGAGAGTTAGATGTGCTCGCGAGTGAGGGCCAGGATTTTTTTTGCCCTCATGACCATTTATCTCAAGTCTTGGAGCCTGAGCACTCTGGGAGGATCTGATGAGACCTGGACATACGTCGATGAGCTACTGATCTAAGACAAGCATCTCTTCACATGCTTACGGTGTCATCAGTCGGGAGCAGCTTGAGGAGGCATTGGCATAGGTAGCCCAGGAGAGGGCATAGGCAGATCAGGCTATGGAGCGAGCTGCTCAAGCTGAAGAGTGCACATCTCAGCTATAGGGCATCCTGGGTGCCATGGTGACGAGGCTCAGCATGCATTTTAGAGCTAACTTCATGGGCCTTGAGGACATATTATCCGACATTCCAGCTCCAACTCTTCCAGCTCCAGCCCCTCTAGCTCCAGCTCCGACTCCAACTCCTCCAGCTCGTGCTCCATCTTTCGATGATGATGACGATGTATATTTAGAAAACTTTTGATGTATTTTTTTAAAAAATATTATAATAAATTTTATTCAGCAATAAAATTTGAGTATTTCAAAAATATTTTTATATTTATAATATTTTTTTATATTATATATTGAACTACATTTATCAGATAAAAATAAAAATTAAAAATATTATAACATTTTTTATTATTCAAAAGCTATGACAGCGGTTGTAAAATCGTAGCTGTAGGCATGCCAAATGCTACCGTAGATTACATGCCAATCGCTGCCATAACCTATCATAGCAGTTAGAAAACTACTGCCATAGATCAATGGTAGCAGCTATAAAACTGCTGCCATAGGTGATCTATGACAGTGGTTAGAAAACCATTGTGATAGGTTATCTATGGCAATGGTATAAAATCGCTGCCACAGATAGACCTATGATAGTGGTTAGAAAACTACTGTAATAGAGATATGGCGATGATCGTAGTAGTGGCAGTTAACTAACCACTGTCATAGCCTATAGCAGTAATTTTTTGGACTACGATAGTGATTATTTAGGCTATGACAGCGGTTATTAACCACTGCCGTAGTCCTTTTCTATAGTAGTGCTAGTTAGAATCTAATTCAAAATTCTACCATATCAAACTTAATTAAACTTTGAATCTAAGTTCTACTTAGATTATAAAATCTAATTAATCTTAAATTAAATCAAAATTTATTAAATTAAATATAATTTAAATCAACTAGAAGAAATTGGTATTTAATTTAAGTTTAATTTAAATTTAATTCAAAATTCTATCAATTTTAATTTAAGTATACTATTAATTTAAGTCCTACTTGAGCAATAAAACTCAATTACTTTCAATTTAAGTTAAGCCTAATTAAATTTAAACTAATTTAAATAATTAAAAAAAATAATTTTTAATTTAGATTCGATTTGAATTTAATTCGAACTTGATTCGAATTCAATTCAAAATTCTATCAAATATAATTCAATTAAGCTTTAAATCTAAATCCGATATGGATTATAAAATCTAATTAGTCTTAAATTAAGTTAAAATTAATTTAAATTAATTAAAAAAATAATTTTTAATTTTAATCTAATTCGAATCCAATTAGATTACATGTCCATCATAATTTAATTAGACTTTTAAATCCAGATCCTACATGGATAATAAAACTTAATTACTTTGATATTAAGTTAAGCCAAATTAAATTGAATCTGATTATAATCAATTAAGAGAAAATAGTTTTCAATTTAGATTTGATCCAAATGCAATTGGAACTCGATTGAAATCCAATTTGAAATCCTATCTAACCTAATTCAATTAAACTTTGAATTTAAGTCCTAATTAGATTATAAAATTTAATTATAATTAAATTAAATTAAGTTTAATTAAATTTAATATAATTTAAATTAATTATAAGAAAATAATTTTTAACTTGAGTTCAATTTGAATCTAATTTGAAATCGTATCAAACCTAATTCAATTAGACTCTGAATCCAAATTTTACTTAAAATATTAAAATCTAATTAGTCTCAAATTAAGTTAAGTCTAATTAAATTAAATCTAATTTAAATTAATTAGAACTTGATTCATAAATTAATTAAGTTTAAAATTTAATAAAATAAAATATCAATTTTAACCATTCAAAAAATAATTTAGGAGGATAAAAATATTAATGTAAAATAAAAATTATATTAATAATGGCTTTAGCCACGGTAAAAATACCATCACTAATAATTTAAAAATATCATTTTAAATGTATACCTACTAATGATGCAAATAATGTTACCGATGGCAACTTCTGTCGCTAATAATTTTTTGTATATTAGCGACGAAAAATGATTATTAGCGATGAAATATGATGTTGCTAACAATCTTCCCATCGCTAACAATCTTCCTGCCTCATTTTTCCCCTTCCCATCGGGCATCCTCATTTTTTCCCACGCCATCGTCCACTGCCCCTTCATTTTCCACCACTCCATCGTCCATCGGATCCTTATTTTCCCACCACCCCATACCCTCTAGCATTTTTATCCCCTACCGCCACCGCCCTATCCTTCCACCCTTTGGTCCCCCCACCACCCCCTCTCTCCCTCGATCGACGACCTCCCCCCGGCTGCACCTAGCCTGCCTTCCTGAGCTCCCGGCCATCTCTTGCCTCCCTGAGCCTCCAACCATCTCAATCCTTTCGACTACATCCAACCCACCTTCCCAAGCCTCCAGCCGCCTCCTACCTCTTCGAACCCCCGACCCTTCGATTCTCCCACCAATTCCTCTCTTCTCCATCCGACGGCCTCCCCCCGGCTACACCCGACCTGCCTTTCTGAGTCTCCGACTACCTCCCGCCTCTCCCAGCCATCGATCATCTTGATCCCCCCAGCTGCAACCAGCCCACCTTCCCGAGCCCTCAGCCACCTCCTGCCTTTTCCAACCTCCAACCCTTCAGTTCCTCGCCACCCCCTCTCTCCCTAGGCTGGTGGCTTTCCTTCGGCTATCTCCCCTGACTGCACCCAACCTGCCTCCCACCTCCTCGAGCTTTCGGATGCAAGCTCCCGACCTCCTGCCTCCCTGAAACTCTAACCCACCACCCTCTTCTCTCTCATCATTTGGTTCCATGTTCACCACCTCTCTCCCTCCGATCAGCTCCCCCTGGCCTCCTCCTACCTCCTTTCTGAACCTCCGACCGCCTACTACCTCTCCGAACCTCCAATCCTTCGATTCACCCACCACCCCCTCTCTTCCCAGATCGGTGACTTCTTGTCGATCGTCTTCCCTCGACTGCATCCGGTCCACCTCTCCGAATTCTTGGTCGCCTCCCACCTTCTTGAGCCCCCAAGCGCAAGCTCCCAGCCTCCTGCTTCCCTGAAACCTCGGCCCGCCACCCTCCTCTCCTCTGCCATTTGGTTCCCCCGCCATCTTCTCTCTCCCCCGGCCACCTCCCCCCAGCCTTTTCCTGCCTCCTTCCCCGAACCTCGGTCGCCTCCTACCTCCTTCCACGAATCCCAGCCACCTCCTACCTCCCAGAACCCTCCGATCCTTCAGTTCACCTGCTATCCTCTCTCTCTCTCTCTCTCTCGACTGCCTCCTGCCTCCTTCTCTAAACCTCCGGCCCTTAGGTTCACACACCACCCCCTCTCTCCCCTGATCCTTGCTTCCCAGCTGCACCCAGCTACCTTCCGCCTCTCCAAGCCCTCGACCGCCTTCCATCTCTCCGAGCCCTCAGGTGCAAGCTCTCACACTTTCCAAGCTTCCGTTCATGGTCGCATCCCCAAGCCTCAGTCCATACTCGCTTGTGCCTCCTCGCATCTTAATTTCTGCATGCTAGCTCATGCCTCAGTCCTGTATGGTAGCCTTCTTCTATTGTGAGTATTAGCAATAGTTAATACCATCACTATAAATTATTTATTTATTTAAATTATATTAATTAAACATAATTAGATATTAAAAATTAAATATGAGACTAAAATGTGTCCTGCGTGCTTCAGTCTTGACACGCAGCATGCTTGAACCGAGGGAAGGTTCGGGTAGCATTGCAAACACTAGCCCAAGATGTGCTCTGTATGCTCCAATCTTGGCATGCAGAGTGCTCAAATCGAGAAAAATTCGAGTTGCAAATATGTGGTCGAGATGTGTCCTACGTGCTTCGATTTTGACATGCAGCGTGCTCGAATCAAGAGAAAGTTCGGGCAGCATTACAAACACTGACTTGAGATGTGCCCTGCATGCTCCAATATCGACATATAAAGCACTCAAATCAAAGGAGGTTCAAGCAGCAAACACGAAGCCGAGACGTGTCTTACATGCTTTCGATCTCGGCATGCAGCTCGCTCAAACTGAGGGAAGGTTCGGACAGCATTGCAAACATTGGCTCGAGATGTGCCCTACACGTTTTGGTCTCGGCATGCAGATGACTCGAAGCAAAGAAAGGTTCGAGCTACATTGCAAACACTAGCCCGAGATGTACCTTACACGCTCCAGTCTTGGCATGCAAAGTGCTCGAACCGATGGAGGTTCGAGCTGCAAACATGAGGTAGAGATGTGTCCTGCTATCTAAAAGTCTCGGTATGCAACACGCTTAAATTGAGAAAAGGTTTGGACAACATTACAAATACCGACCCGATACGTGTCCTACACTCTCCAATCTCGACATGCAGAGTGCTCGAACCGAGAAAAGGTTTGGGCTGCAAACACGAGGTCGAGATGTGCCTTGTACTCTTCGATCTCGATATGCATAATACTTGAATCGAGGAAAGATTCAGGCTGCATTGCAAACACAGGCCAGAGATGTGTTCTGCACGCTTTATTTGCAATGATGTCCCTTACTCTTAGTTTAAGGACGAGCTCATTGTCCTTGTAAGAAATGTGTCAATAGATAATGTTTGATAGGGGTAGAATAGTTATCCATTTATATAAGAGTGGGTTAATGCCAAACTATAAGCATTGATACTTGTATGAAGATCGAGATGTGAGAGACAATTGCAAGAACTTTGGAGGTTCTACTTGTCCAAGACCTTACTGATGTGCAAGAGCTTAATGGTGATGACTTGAGCTAATAATTAACACCTTTGATGTTTGATTTGGTTAGTGGTGGATGTCCATGTAATAGTCTTTTAGATTGCAATCATTATAATCATAATGGATAGGATAGCTATGGTTATAGTCATGTTTATCCTCTATAGGGTTGCTACCTCCTAGAGGCTAAGCAAAGCTATAACTATAACAACCCCTATTGTCCATCACGACTATGACAGTTGCTATCTAAAATATTATTACATGGGCTTCCATCAATAACAAGATCAAATTTATCAAATGTGCTAATCATATGCTCGAGCTTGTCACCATTAAGCTCTAGCACATCAGTAAATATATTGGACAAGTAGAGCTTCTTGTCCGTGCATAATGTCTCCTACGTCTTTCTATATAAGTACCAATGCTTGTAGTTTGGCAAAAATCCACTCCTATATAAATGGACAACTATTGTATTACTATCAAGCATTTCTCTATTGACATATCTCTTATAAAGACAATGAGTCCATCCTTGCCCTAAGAGTGCAGCATTCCCAAAAGTATAATCATAGAAATAATGGATATCATTATAAACAGGGATGGTCAAGACGTAAATGCTGCACATGTAAACTTGGAGCTTGCCAAATGACTAGGTTGTGCGAGCACATGAATTTTATTTTTAAGTGATTATTTTATTTTTTAATAAAATTTATATTTCTAGTTTGTAGCTTGAGGAGGCGATCGGAGGCTCGGAGATAGAGGCTATGATGATTGCTTGTGCGAGATGCACCTAAATGGAGGTGATGCATTCTATTCTTGTTGTTATATGGTAAAGCTTGGATGGTCTGTTACATTGCAAACAACCGCTTGCAACCATCTCACTACTTTAGTGTAGAAAAACTTGTAATGCAGGGCAAGCTTAGATGTTCTGTTATATCGCAGTCAACTGCTTGCAGCCACGTCATGGTTAAAGGTGCAGAGGACCGCGCAATGCCTTATTTTTTGGTGGCAGATATAAGCCTTCTTCACATTTTCATGTATTGAGATTATTATAAACTACTAGATGAGAATTAGACAATGCTTAAATTAAGGGATCAATAGACCACATTATCATATATTGTTAGACGAGAAATATTGGACTATTGATACATTACAAATGCTCGCTAACAATTCTTATTATACGTGAGTTAAATTTTGATCATCTTGTTATGTTTTGATAGATATTTTATTTGAATCAATTTTTAGGTCATCTACTTATTTTATTTTTAGATATTATACATAATATCTTCTAAAGGTCGGAGCTATTCCAGTCAAGGACAGAGCTTTCGAGAAGAGTGCAATCATGCGACTAGCTCGTATGGTTCCGTACATCTCATACCAGATGATAGGGGGTCACCAGTGATCTTACAGTCATATGCAATAGCGATCGACTCACAAATATAGAATCATGGTCGAGGACCCGTCTGGCTCATGGCATCTCCAACTCGATCAGAGGATAGACAGCTCATCCATATTTCAGAGCCACTTATAAGTACTATAACTTTAATTAATATATTTCTAATTTATCTATTCTAAAGTTAATATTTATTGTTCAAAATTAATTTTACAGCATGTTTATAGAGTTTGGAGTATCTCGTGTGGTTACCAGCATCATCCGATGCTTGGAGTCGAGGACGATGAATGAGTTTTCTAGCTGGCTATCTGGAGCACATGATGCAGCCTAGAGAATATTTTTGGTAAGTCAAAACTAGTTTAATTTATAAATTTTTAATACATTGGTATTTTAATTATATATAAATACATGCTTATTTTTATCTTGCAAGACTACTACCGATTTGAGACTCCCTAGGACGAGAAGGTTGGCTGTCAAATCTTCAAAAAGGAGGCCACATGGAGGCTCCATGATGGCCTCTATAATCTCGGGCAGTCTGCCATCCAGTACTCCAGTTCTTAGTCATCATCGAACTGGAGATCCTTCACGGATCACTAGATGCGTGCGGACATATGACATGCTCTCTACAATCAGTAGAGTAGTGAAGAGTACTCCAGTACGTGGCAAAGGGTCTAGCAGAATTGGGCCGCTAAGCGAAATCCTATCAGACATATGGGCAGCTCGGTCGGCACACATGTTGTGGCCAATAGATTAGTAAGAAATCAATATCAAAGCTCTTTACTAGAATTATAAAAACTTTTATATATATATTTAATTAATTTAATTTTATTATTTATTTATTATAGGCATGGTAGTTGGGTAATCAACCAGACTAGCTACAATTATGGTCGGCCATATACCAGTCTAGGAGGACTGATGACTATTTAGATTCTACATCATGATGGATCGCAGTAAAAACTTGAAACTTTATTTGCTAATTAAGTTATTACAGGATCTAATTATTATATTACAACTAGTATATTTCTTAACTATGTAATGCGTTATGCAATATACGTTGCCGAGAGGTATGGACGATGACTTATCTCCTCAGTCCTCTTTGATCTTGAGGGATGGCTCAGCACCACTTGAAGGAAAGTAGGGGTCGGATCATAGGATTCGGGCATAGCTTCGACCCTCTACCACCTCAATATTCTTCAACTTTCTCACAGGCCTCAACGTTCCAGATCTAAAGTGATGCATATGTGGAGGAGGTTGTATGGAGGCTTTTGAGCTAGCGACCTCAGAGTCTTCTAGATGCCATCCATGACATGGTTGTAGAGCTTCTCCAAGATCCGTAACTGCACGACTAGTTGGGCTCATTATCTCAACCATCACATCAAGTATATATATTATTAAATTATTTTAATTATTTTAAGTTTTATTTTTAGAAGCTTTGTATATTTAGATTTATGTTTGGAAAGAAAATATGAGGGATAAAAATTCAATCTAACTATTCAATAGATGGGACCGGAGGTATCTATAACTCCGTATCATCGAATGAAACATATAGAAATGATCTGATCGAGAATCGAATAAATGTATCGAAAGATACGCCTCCATATCGAAAGATACACCCCATATCGAAACTTACTAATATTATTTTATTTTTTTCATTACAGAAAGCTGGGACATCCAGCTCTCATCTACCAACTACTAGAGAGGAGGAGGAGGTGGACGATGATGAGGATTGGACTTGATTTTTTCTCGATGTATTATATTTTTTTGATATTATTTATAAAAAAATTATATAATTTTAATTTTTAATATAATATAATTAGTTTTTAATTTTGGATTGTCATATTATCTTTGGATTTTAATTATAATAGGTATTAGGAACCATAATTTATTATAATTAATTAAAATATATTTTAAAAATATTATTATTATTTTTTTAAAAAAAATAAATTAAGTATTACCATTGGTATTAGCAATGGCATCTTTTGTAACTAATATTGTTGGGAATAAATTCCGCTCCAGCTGAAGTCTAGCTCGATGCTCAGCCTAATGCAACCAGTAGCCGCAGAAGAGCTTCGATAGATGGGCTTCAACCGAACTTCCAACGGTCGAGCTTCTTCCAACCCATTCAGCCGGCCGAACTAGTTAGCTACCGAGCTTCTTCGGACTTTCAGCGTCAAGACCGAACCCCTTCAGCCGGTCGAGCTACTTAGCGGTCGAGCTCCTTAGACTCCAAGCGATCGAGCTTTAATGGAATCCTCCGACGCTCGAACTCCTCAGCGGTCGTCCCGAACTTCGGCCGACTGAGCTCCTACCGAATCCTCCAACGGCCGGCCCTCAGTCGAAGTCCAACGGCAGGCCGAACTCTCCAACGGCCGAGCTTCGGATTCCCAGCGGCCGAACTCCTTAGCGGACGAGCCTTGACCAAACCGTCCAGCAGCCAAAGTCCTTCAACCGGACCTCAGCCGAGCTCCTTCGGACCTCTCAGCGGTCGGACTCCTCAGCGATCGTTCCTCGGCCGAACTTCCAGCGATCGAGCTCATTCCGAACTCTCCAGCGGCCAAGCCTTAGCTGCATGCCTCCGGCCAGACGCCTATGGGAGCCGAACTCCTTCCAAGCTCTCTTCAGGAGCCCAAACTCCTCCGAAATGGGCACACGACGAAGGCCTCCAATCCGTCGTTCGGCTGGCTCTGCAGCCATCGCCGTCAGTCCGCCGTAAGTGATAGCGACCCACTGTCAGGCAGCGATGGCTGTCACCATCAATCCGCCGCACACGGCACCATCACCATCAATCCGCCGCATATGGCACCATCCCATGAGACTGACTCCGTCGAACCTCAAGCGGCCTGCCAGCACGCGGCTACAGTTGTCACCATCAAGCTCCACTATAAAAAGGACCCTCCCGATACGCTAAGGCTAATCTCCCTGATCTCTAAGCTCTCCTCTTCTTCTCTGAGCTTCAGAACTCATTCCCGAGCACTCCATTCCTGTTGGCCAGAGCTGACTTGAGCATCGGAGGGTCCTGTCGGAGCCACCCCCCACTGGCTCCGGACGGGACTCTGTTTTGCAAGTCTCCGACGGCGATCTCAGCGGCCTCGACTCCAACGACCTCCGACGATGACCAATTTCTGCACCAACAAATATCTTTTAAATTAATTTTTTATTTTATTTAAAATTTAAATAAAATTAGAGACAGCATTAGCGATGGAATAAATTATCGTTAATAATAATTAGCGATGATATTAGCAACGAACTTATCGTCGCTAATATTTTTTAAAATTTTTTAATTTTTTTTTAAAAGTTAATTAGAGATGAATTTATTTTGCCTCTAAAGCCGTCGCAAATTCTTTTATGAGCGATGGTATTTTTTGCCATCACTAATGGCCTCAATTAGCGATCAGAAGTTTTCATATTAGCTTTGATGATACTAGCAACAACATCAGTATTAGCGACGGTATTTTGCCATCGCTAACAGTCTATATTCTTATAGTGTATCGATCATATCTCATTCTGCTCTACTTCACTTCAAGTCGAACAGCCATCCATAAGCTATATAAAGCTTTCGGATCATATTGAATTGGCATTCGGTTACAATGGTGAATATTTTATCCACTCACGAAAAACTGATGCTGCAATCGACTACTGACAATCCACTACTCCAACTAGATGGTCTCTAACGGCCTGACAAACCCTCTCCCCTATAAAGTAGAAAGAAATAAAGAAAAATAGGATAACTCTCTGAACTCTAATGATTATTCTCACTATCTTCTTCTACTATTCATCCTCTCTAATCCTCACTAACTTAACTATCGAATGACAAGGGAAGTAAGCAATGTCAACCGTTGCAGACCATCATGTACTGGATATATCACAATGTATCCGTATTAAACCGAATTTCGTCGGGAGAAACGTACAACTCTCGGAATGTCGAACCACTTAATTTGTATACTGGATATGTGGATATCGTACTGGCTCTGGCATGGTGCCCCCGGGCCCCTAGAACGGTTAACCTTGGAAGCAGATGAGCGGATTTTTTTTACTGTACACTAGATGCACTGCACATATGATGCTATTCATTGTTTAATGAATGATTAATCATGTACAACATGCATCGTACGATGTATATTCTTATACGGTCGTTCATCATACGATGAACGGTCGTTCATCGTATGCCGCACTATACAGTGTACAATAAAAAAAAATCTTTGCTGGACCTACAAAAAAACATGTTCGCGTGAGATGTATATGGCCACATGTATATTGAGTTAAACTTTGTGCACGCTCCATGGTTAATACCGGATCTTAGTATAGCACACGTGATAGAGCTTATCATCTAGAAATTGCTGCTTTCTCATCGCAATGCCTAATGGTGAATCTCACCACCTCTATTCTTTATTTATCTATCACGTTCTTTAATTTATCTTATCCCAAGTCTATGACCATTTAAAATATTTTGCAGTTTGCACCCATTTGCTTCTTCTATGATTGCAAGCATGGGTCCAGCCTTTTCCTAGCTTTATCCTACTAGAAGATCCATACCATTGTTTTCCCTTAAAAAACGACCCATACCTTTGAGCCTCTGTTGTCCGTTCCAGACACAGCATGACACGTTCGCGTTACCTACTGTTGGTGCAGAAATCCGTCACCGTCGAAGGTCGCCGCAATCGAGGCCGCCGGGCGCCGCCGGGGACCTGCAAAACGAAGTCCCGACCGGAACCGGTGGGGTGGTGGCTCCGACAGGACCCTCCGACGGTCAAGTTAGTTTCCGACCAACAGTAATGGAGTGCTCGGAATGAGTTCCCGAGCTTAGAGATGTGGAGGAGAGCTTAGAGAGTCAAGAGTCCAGAGAGCTTCCCCTTAGTGCGCGCTCGGGGGAGATCTTATCTCCTGCAGTCGAGCTTCCCTCGGGGGAGATCTTATCTCCTGCGGCCGAGGTTGGTGCTTGTGTTAGGACGAGGTTCTCCTCCTGTTCCTAACCGAGGCTGTTCCGGTCGCTCGGGAGAGATCTTATCTCTAACCGAGGTTGTCGACGGTCGCTCGGGAGAGATCTTATCTCTAGCCGAGGTTGAAGTGCGCGCTCGGGGGAGATCTTATCTCCTACGGCCGAGCTTCCCTCGGGGGAGATCTTATCTCCTGCAGCCGAAGTGAAGTGCGCGCTCGGGGGAGATCTTATCTCCTGCAGCCGAGCTTCCCTCGGGGGAGATCTTATCTCCTGCGGCCGAGGTTGGTGCTTGTGTTAGGATGAGGTTCTCCTTCTGTTCCTAACCGAGGCTGTTTCGGTCGCTCGGGAGAGATCTTATCTCTAACCGAGGTTGTCGACGGTCGCTCGGGAGAGATCTTATCTCTAGCCGAGGTTGAAGTGCGCGCTCGGGGGAGATCTTATCTCCTACGGCCGAGCTTCCCTCGGGGGAGATCTTATCTCCTGTCGAGGTTGGTGCTTGTGTTAGGACGAGGTTCTCCTCCTGTTCCTAACTGAGGTTGTTCACGGTCGCTCGGGAGAGATCTTATCTCTAGCCGAGGTTGTCAACGGTCGCTCGGGAGAGATCTTATCTCTAGCCGAGGTTGATGCTCGCGTTAGGACGAGGTTCTCCTCCTGTTCCTAACCGAGGTTGTTCACGGTCGCTCGGGAGAGATCTTATCTCTAGCCGAGGTTGTCAACGGTCGCTCGGAAGAGATCTTATCTCTAGCCGAGGTTGAAGTGCGCGCTCGGGGGAGATCTTATCTCCTACGGCCGAGCTTCCCTCGGGGGAGATCTTATCTCCTGCAGCCGAAGTGAAGTGCGCGCTCGGGGGAGATCTTATCTCCTGCAGCCGAGCTTCCCTCGGGGGAGATCTTATCTCCTGCGGCCGAGGTTGGTGCTTGTGTTAGGACGAGGTTCTCCTCCTGTTCCTAACCGAGGCTGTTTCGGTCGCTCGGGAGAGATCTTATCTCTAACCGAGGTTGTCGACGGTCGCTCGGGAGAGATCTTATCTCTAGCCGAGGTTGAAGTGCGCGCTCGGGGGAGATCTTATCTCCTACGACCGAGCTTCCCTCGGGGGAGATCTTATCTCCTGCCGAGGTTGGTGCTTGTGTTAGGACGAGGTTCTCCTCCTGTTCCTAACTGAGGTTGTTCACGGTCGCTCGGGAGAGATCTTATCTCTAGCCGAGGTTGTCAACGGTCGCTCGGGAGAGATCTTATCTCTAGCCGAGGTTGATGCTCGCGTTAGGACGAGGTTCTCCTCCTGTTCCTAACCGAGGTTGTTCACGGTCGCTCGGGAGAGATCTTATCTCTAGCCGAGGTTGTCAACGGTCGCTCGGGAGAGATCTTATCTCTAGCCGAGGTTGAAGTGCGCGCTCGGGGAGATCTTATCTCCTACGGCCGAGCTTCCCTCGGGGGAGATCTTATCTCCTGCAGCCGAAGTGAAGTGCGCGCTCGGGGGAGATCTTATCTCCTGCAGCCGAGCTTCCCTCGGGGGAGATCTTATCTCCTGCGCCGAGGTTGGTGCTTGTGTTAGGACGAGGTTCTCCTCCTGTTCCTAACCGAGGTTCCTGTCTTCGGTCGCTCGGGAGAGATCTTATCTCTAGCCGAGGTTGGTGCTTGTGTTAGGACGAGGTTCTCCTCCTGTTCCTAACCGAGGTTGTTCACGGTCGCTCGGGAAGAGATCTTATCTCTAGCCGAGGTTGTCAACGGTCGCTCGGGAGAGATCTTATCTCTAGCCGAGGTTGGTGCTCGTGTTAGGACGAGGTTCTCCTCCTGTTCCTAACCGAGGTTGTTCACGGTCGCTCGGGAGAGATCTTATCTCTAGCCGAGGTTGTCAACGGTCGCTCGGGAGAGATCTTATCTCTAGCCGAGGTTGATGCTCGCGTTAGGATGAGGTTCTCCTCCTGTTCCTAACCGAGGTTGTTCCGGTCGCTCGGGAGAGATCTTATCTCTAGCCGAGGTTGTCAACGGTCGCTCGGGAGAGATCTTATCTCTAGCCGAGGTTGGTGCTCGTGTTAGGACGAGGTTCTCCTCCTGTTCCTAACCGAGGTTGTTCCGGTCGCTCGGGAGAGATCTTATCTCTAGCCGAGGTTGTCAACGGTCGCTCGGGAGAGATCTTATCTCTAGCCGAGGTTGTCAACGGTCGCTCGGGAGAGATCTTATCTCTAGCCGAGGTTGATGTGCGCGCTCGGGGGAGATCTTATCTCCTACGGCCGAGCTTCTCTCGGGGGAGATCTTATCTCCTGCGGCCGAGGTGCGCGCTCGGGGGAGATCTTATCTCCTGCGGCCGAGCTTGTTGCTCGCGTTAGGACGAGGTTCTCCTCCTGTTTCTAACGCGGCGATTATTGACTGCTGCTCTCCTGTCATCGCATAGTTTTCGCATCCAGAAATAATATTATGCAGAGGGGAGAATTTTACCGAAGGGGAATCGTGGACAGCGCGCTCTCGTTTGAGGGGTCGACGGGACGTTGTTCCTCGGAGCTCCCTCGAGCAGCAAGTCCAGTTCAGACGACCTCCTCTATCTCATGCCGGCCTTCATAATTTGGACCATGCTTCTCTTGACTTTGTCGCTGGGGATGACAATCACCGATGTAGCTAGCTCCTAGCTCTGATGACGCCGCGGGACGGCCAACCTTCTTGTCTTTTCCAGT
The DNA here is from genome assembly GCA_006176705.1 of Cocos nucifera. NCBI lineage: Eukaryota > Viridiplantae > Streptophyta > Magnoliopsida > Arecales > Arecaceae > Cocos > Cocos nucifera. The sequence goes on along the minus strand of QRFJ01000147.1, from coordinate 1,133,443 downwards.
TACGGCAGTGCCTATAGCCGATCTTCTCCTTGATCGCGCATGTTTGGAGAGGCCGTAGTCCTTCAGGTCTTGGCGGTTGGCTCTTAACTTTGCCGAGAATTCGAGTTAGAGGAGCGGGTCGTAGTTGCGGAACCTTCCGGGAGGGGGGCTTCGTTCCGTCCTTGCCGGCGCCGAACTTTATTTTGGAGGTTGAGTTGAGGAGTTCGGCTTTCCACCGAAGCTTCATTTCGCCTTGACGACGAGCCTTGGGGGAGCTCGGCTTTTCTTCGAGCCGAACTTCATTCCTCTTTCCCACGAGACCCGCCGTGGGAGAACTTTCTGCTGCTCTTGTTCGGACGAGCTCGAGGGGAGCTCGGCTTTTCTCGCCCGAACTTCATTCCGCCTCCAGTGAACACTTTGTAGGCGGTTCCTTTGGGGGACATTACTGGAGCGTGAGTTCGGCCTTACTTGCGCCGAACTTCGTTCCACTTTCCCGCGGAAGCTTCCGCGGGAGGACTTCATACTTCTTTGTCGGAGCTTCCTCGCTGACGGGCTCATAGGTGGGTTCGGCCTTCCTCGCGCCGAACTTCATTCCGCTTCAGCGGGGGAACTTCTGCTCTCCGTTTCTCTCTTAGGGGCGATTGGGCTCCTCCCTAAGGCTGATTCCTCGCGCCCTCATGGCGGGCCTGCTGGTGGAGTCGCTACCGGAGGCTGCTGTATAGCGTGCAACGCCTCCGTGAGGCCACGGCCACGGATCTGTCGGTCAAGCAGGCCGAACTGCTTCACATCCACCGCGGGTGCAGGTGGAACCTAGGCCGCCGGGGCTGAAGCAGGAACAGACGGGCCTGGACGGGATCGGGTCGCAGAGGCCACCGAACGCCGTGCGGAAGCTCTCCTGGGTGGCGTTTTCTCTTCGAAAGAGAAAAGGAAGATCTCTGGAGAGGGAAGAGAAGGGTCGCCGAGCACTCCTTTAAGAACAAGGGAACCTCGAAGGTTCAGGCCCTTCCTTCTAGCGCCAATCTGTTGGTGCAGAAATCCGTCGCCGCCGGAGGTCGCCGCAATCGAGGCCGCTGGGCGCCGCCGGGGACCTGCAAAACGAAGTCCCGTCCGGAACCGGTGGGGTGGTGGCTCCGGCAGGACCCTCCGACGGTCAAGTTAGTTTCCGGACCAACAGTAATGGAGTGCTCGGAATGAGTTCCGGAGCTTAGAGATGTGGAGGAGAGCTTAGAGAGTCGAGAGTTCAGAGAGCTTAGCCTTAGTATGTCGGGAGGGTCCTTTGATATAGTGGAGCTTGATGGTGACAACTGCAGCCGCGTGCTGGCGGGCCGCTCGAGGTTCGGTGGAGTCAGTCTCACTGGCGCCGCGTGCGGCGGATTGGAGGGTGACAGCCATCGCCGCCTGACAGTGGGTCGCTATCGCCCGCGGCGGACTGACCGATGGTGCGGCGGACTGACTGATGGTGATGGTTGCAGAGCTTGCCGAATGAAGGGTTGAAGGCCTTCGTCGTGTGCCCATTTCGGAGGAGTTCGGGCTCCTGAAGAGGAAGATAGGAGGGAGTTCGGCTCCCATAGGCGTCTGGCTGAGAGGTATGCAGCTAAGGCTCGTCCGCAGAAGAGTTCGGCTGCTGAGAAGCCGCGGCTCGGCCGTCTGGGATTCGGCCGGCTGTTGGACTTGGGCTGAGGCTTGGACTCTTGAGAGTTCGGTAGGAGCTCGGTCGGCCGAGGTTTGATGAGGGCGACCGCTGAGGAGTTCGGCCCAGTGACGACTGCTGAGGAGTTCGGGCTCCTGAGTGGCGACCGCTTGGGGATTCTACTAAAGCCCGTCCGCTGAGGAGTTCGGCCGCTGAGAGGACTTCATTGAAGCTCGGCCGCTTGGAGTCGGTCCGAAGGAGTTCGGCCGTGGGAAGTCCGGAGGAGTTCGGCTGCACGGGCTCGCCTGGGGTCGGTCCGAAGGAGTTCGGCCGCGGGAAGTCCAAAGGAGTTCGGTTGCATGGGCTCGCCTGGGGTCGGTCCGAAGGAGTTCGGCCGTGGGATCCGAAGGAGTTCGGCCAGGGCTCGCTGATTCGGCCTCTAGGGAGTTCGGCCTCTAGGCAGTTCGGCCCGAACGGGCGTCTGGGAGGAGTCCGTCTCCCGAAGAAGTCCAGTCGCTTGGAGTACAAGGAGCTCGGCCGTCAGGAAGTTCGGCTGGCGGTGGGAGTTCGTCCTCTAGGCAGTTTGGCCCGGACCTTGGCGCAGGGGAGTTCGGCCTCTAGGCAGTTCGGCCCGGACCTTGGTGCTGAAGCTCTTCAGCGGCTACTGGTCACATTGGGCTGAGCGTCGGGCCGGGCTTCGGCAGGAGCGGGATTTATCCCCAACACCTACCATCTTCCAACCAGTATCATCTCCAAAATCGTTCGTATTTGATCATGATCGTCCTATTAATATACATAATAAAGGTGAAGCACTTGAATATTGTGACATTACCAAAAAAAAAAAAAATGCTAAACACCGATTGTTTCAACGCAAGAGTGGATTGAGGCAAGGGACGTTTGGGAAATTTTAGTTTAATTAAAAACTAGTACATGACGAAATTTGCGGTCGACATCACAAAATAATACTTTAGAAAAACGTGATTTGAAAGCCTGATTTCTTTTTCTAGAAAATTGTGGCGAGAGTTGTACTATTTGTTATTTAATTATTTTCACTTGGATTGGCTTGGTTTTGGCTTATGGACCGCTGCACCTGATTTGGCCAATAATTCAACTTATCTTTTTCGTTTCTTGGCAGCCCCAAACACCGAGTTCGCCGAGATCAATTTTAATGATGGTAACAGAAGGGACGGAGATGACTCCAGATTCGACGAACAGGATTAGAATTCGAGATATGTTGCTACGGAGGATTAACCATTATTCAAACCGTCCATCTGTGATACCGAGCTTCGTGCTGCATGAATTAGTATTTTGTATACAATCTGAAGATTGATAGAATCATCGTTATTCAATCAAAAATTCAAATAGTATCACACGTACAATCAAAATAAAATAATTAACATATGTATTAAAAAAGATAAAAATTATTAGTATAGGAATCCATGCATGCATATAAGAAATTTGATAATTCTTATGCAAACAAAAAATATTGTATGTATTAAAAAAATTAAACAAAAATTCTATCATTCCCGCATACGGAAAGAAATCACATGTAAAAATTTATATTAATATAAAAGTTGATGGATGCAGGCGCATATGAAAAAATATTATTTAATAATTTACATATGCATAAAAATATTTCATTTTAAAAAAATGCACATAAGAAAAATAGATGATAAAAAATTATATTAATATAAAAATCTATGCATATAACAAAACAAAATTTTTATTTATATAGAAATTCACATAGATACATAAGAAATTCAATCATTTCTCTGTAAAAAAAAAAAAAAATTAATGCACGCATAAAAAGAAAAAAAATGAAAATTCAACCATTCCCACGTTAAAAAACAGCTAAGAGACCGTATCTTTCACGCGATCATCGTGAAAATCCCAAACGAAATTATAAAATATGTGCTCAAGATAAAGCAAGAAAGACCTTGATTTGATAAGATGGTATTAGTCATGAGATAAATAAGAATAGACCTGATAGCAGATCTCGCCAAAATGGCCCTCTCCATCATGGATAAGGATCTCGTTTTCAGTTCAACCGAGCAGATTGGAGAGATTAACTAATTTCTGGTCCGAGCAGGTCGAGCAGATTGGAGAGATTAACTAATTTCTGGTCCGAGCAGGTTGCAAAGTAATACTCCATAATCAGATTCTCTAATCATGATCACATTGCCTTCGTCATCTGCGGACTTTTTCTTTCAAATATTTTTTTTTAATATTTATTTTTAAATTTATTTTTAAAATATAATAGTTGGACTGACGGGATGTGAGTTGGCGAAATTGCATGTTGCTGACATAGTTAAAAAAAAATAAAAAATTAAATTAAATTTAAAAAATAGTTATAAAATTATATTTTTAACATGTGTTTTTTTTTTTTTTTTTTTTTTTTTTTTTTGTATTTTTTTTTTTTTTTTTTTTTTCCTTCTTCTTCCGTGCATCGCACGGTAGATGTTTTTTTTTTCTTTTTTTACTGCACTCGTGCATCGCACGGTTGATCTGACGGAAAGGCATGGGCGGTTGCTGGTGCTTGCGCAAAACGGAGGAAAGAAGGGGAAGGGACAATGATGGCAGGTGGCTGTAGAGGATGGTCGCATGGAGTGCGAAAGGCACCCGGGGGCGAGCCGAAGAATATGGATTCATTAGGATTGAAGGTGGGGAGGAAAGAAGGTTTGGTAGTTGCGCAGATCAAGATGCGACGGGCATGGCTGGTGCGGTGCATATGATGGTGGGGTGGGGACATAGCTTATGTTGCGAGGAAGGGAGGGGAAAGGAGTGCTGTGGAAAGAAGAAAAAGAAAAAATATATATATTTAAAGAGTAAAATATATATATATATATATATATATATATATATATATATAT
>QRFJ01000147.1:964497-1128040 GCA_006176705.1 Cocos nucifera | reverse complement strand
CCATAATCAGATTCTCTAATCATGATCACATTGCCTTCGTCATCTGCGGACTTTTTCTTTCAAATATTTTTTTTTAATATTTATTTTTAAATTTATTTTTAAAATATAATAGTTGGACTGACGGGATGTGAGTTGGCGAAATTGCATGTTGCTGACATAGTTAAAAAAAAATAAAAAATTAAATTAAATTTAAAAAATAGTTATAAAATTATATTTTTAACATGTGTTTTTTTTTTTTTTTTTTTTCGTGCATATGCGGGCAGTGTTTCTTTTTTTTTTTTTTCCTTCTTCTTCCGTGCATCGCACGGTAGATGTTTTTTTTTTCTTTTTTTACTGCACTCGTGCATCGCACGGTTGATCTGACGGAAAGGCATGGGCGGTTGCTGGTGCTTGCGCAAAACGGAGGAAAGAAGGGGAAGGGACAATGATGGCAGGTGGCTGTAGAGGATGGTCGCATGGAGTGCGAAAGGCACCCGGGGGCGAGCCGAAGAATATGGATTCATTAGGATTGAAGGTGGGGAGGAAAGAAGGTTTGGTAGTTGCGCAGATCAAGATGCGACGGGCATGGCTGGTGCGGTGCATATGATGGTGGGGTGGGGACATAGCTTATGTTGCGAGGAAGGGAGGGGAAAGGAGTGCTGTGGAAAGAAGAAAAAGAAAAAATATATATATTTAAAGAGTAAAATATATATATATATATATATATATATATATATATATATATATTATTTTTAAATTTAATTTTAAAATATTATTTATATAATAATATATTATTTTTTAAAAAATAATTATTAAATAATAATAATAAAATATTATTTAAAAATATTTATAAATAATATATTTTTATTATTAAAATAATAAAATAAAATAAAATATTTTTAAAATATTATTTTTTAACAGGTGATTTAATAAGAATTTAAAAAAATTATGCTAAAAAATATATTTTTAATATGTAATTTTATTTTTTAATTTAAATTTATAAATATATAGTGTGATAGTTTAAAATATAAAATCGCATGTTCAATATGCGATTTTGCCTCATCCCCCACTACTTAAGTACTATCATAAATTAAAAAATAAAATAGATTTAGAAATAAAAATTAAAAAATAATATTTTAAAAAAAATTCCTTTTTATGGGAAGGAAAAAAAAAAACAGGCACAATCGATGAGCTGGCCGGTATAGCAATGCGATCTGGCTTGCCGCCAAAGCTAGATCGAGCATCACATGTGATTTGAAAGCTTGGCTTTGTCTGCACGCGAAAGTTGTACGGCTCGTGGACAGCTGCATGTGATCCCGCTCTCTGCCAAAAATTCAACTTGTCTTTTCCTACCTCTATGTACCTAAAAGAAAGTGGAGATTTATAATATATACAAAGCGTTCAGGCCCTGCACCATTCGCGGATGGTATCTTTTTTAAGAGCAATGTGGTTAACGGATCAAATAACTATGAATGCCTTTTATATATATATATATATATATCCATGAATGTTCCCACGACTTAACTCGATAATAGAGATAGGACCAAGGAATTTTTGCATTTATCTCAAGAAGGATACATCGTTAAGATCTTTAAGAGATACGAAATAAAGAAGGCCAAACTCAATAATAGAGATAAAACCAAGAGACTTCTATATTTATCTCAAGGAGGATACACAATTAAGATCTTTAAAAAATACAAAATAAAGAAGGTCAAATTGATAGAATGGACATGTCAGATTCTCTAAGACCATATTATCATAGACTGAGATGGAGGTTCAAAAGATGAAGAAAATTTTATATGCTTCTGATATGAAGATTATTATGTACTATATGGTATATTGTAGGCCAGACTTAGTCCAAATAGTGAGTCAGATGAGCAGGTTTATGACTCAACCTGGTTGGGAGCACTAAAGAGTACTGAAGGATATCTTCAGATATTTGACAGGTTCAGTTGGGACTGGTATCTACTATAGTTAGTGGGAAGATACTGAGGAACATCCTAATATGTCTAAAGAGGCTCGAGGACTAATAGAGAAGTTTGTGGATGCAGATTATGGTGGAGATGTGGATACTCGATGTTCAATGATAAGTTTTATGTTTAGCCTGTATGGAGGTTCAGTCTCATAGAGTTCTTACTTGCAGCCGATTATGATCTTGTCCACTACCGAAGTAGAGAATATTGACATCACGAAGATAGCGAAAGAGGCCCTATGATTGAAGGGCTTAGCGTTGGAGATGGGATATGCACTGAATGCAGTCAGGATACATTATGATAGTCAGAGTGCTTTATTGCTCACACAAAACTTTATGTATCATGCGAGGACCAAGCACATTGATATCATATATTATAGGATCAGAGGGCTGGTGGAGGATGGTGAAGTAGAGCTGGTGAAGGTTCACACCAAAAAAAATTCAGCTGATATTCTTACAAAGATACTTTCATGGAATAGCCTTCATAATTGTATGGTACTCATGGGACTAATGGATAGAGCTGAATTCATAAGGACTAGGAAGCACTAAGGTGGAGATTGTGAGATTAGGTATGGTGCTCTCAAGTCTTGAAAGCAGGTAGAGAGAGATCAAGAAATGAATAGAACCAACCATCGAAGAACTTCAGCCAATACTTCAATCGAGCTGGCTTGGTTCCTATCAGAGCCAGTCCGAGTAGCAATTGAGCTGGCTCAGATCCTAATAGAGCCAGCTCAAGCTGAAGGTCAGAAAGCATATCAGAGTGCCATGCTGGAAGAGCTGGCTCGATTTTTGAGAGAGTCAGCTTGAGCTGTAGAATAGAAGACAATCATGTCTGTCGAGCCAGCTTAAATTTTGAGAGAGCCAGGCCGAGCAACAGAGCAGAGAGCGGTGATTTAGACTCTTATAGGAGACATCACAATCGAGCCGGCCCGATTGCTGGTCGAGCTGGCTCGAGCAGCAAATAGAACAGTATGTGGTTTCTATTCTGACCTGGATTGAGTTTAATCCTAGAGACTTAGGGCCTTACTTTGTGAGGTCCTAAGAGACTAATCTATAAATTAGACTGGGATTAGTCCAATGGATGTATGCATGGGAGACATGGGAGTACATGTGATGAAAATCATTCAGGATTCTAAGTATGCTTTTCAAAAAATTTTCAAAAGTATAAGTTCAGCAAAAGCTAAAATTAATCTAATATTAATTTTACGCATGCAATGATCATATCAAAAATTCTATACTATAGAATCTAGACATACTTATATTTAATTAAAAATTAAATATAAGATTAGTAAATCGATTCTACTAATCTACTCGTATTCAGAATATGATATCTAAGTGCTGTGAGTATCTAATCTCTATATGTAATTTTATTTTTTAATTTAAAAATAATAAAATGGGTAAATTTTATTTTTTAATTTTATATTAAAAATAAAATTTTTAATATGTAATTTTATTTTTTAATTTAAATTTATAAATATATAGTGCGATAGTTTAAAATTTAAAATTATATATTTAATATACAATTTTGCCACCCCACATCTCTCTCTCTCTCTCTGCTTAAGTACCATCTTATTTAAAAAAAAAAATTAAAAAATAAATTAAAAATTTAAAAATAAATATTAAAAATAATATTTTTAAAAAAATTTCTTGGAAAGAAAAAAAAAAACAGGCACAATCGATGAGCTGGCCGGTATACCAATGCGATCTGGCTTGCCGCCAAAGCTAGATCGAGCATCACATGTGATTTGAAAGCTTGGCTTTGTTGTTTAGAAAAATTGGCTTTGTCTGCACGCGAAAGTTGTACGGCTCGTGGACAGCTGCATGTGATCCCGCTCTCTGGCCAAAAATTCAACTTGTCTTTTCCTACCTCTATGTACCTAAAAGAAAGTGGAGATTTATAATATATACAAAGCGTTCAGGCCCTGCACCATTCGCGGATGGTATCTTTTTGAAGAGCAATGTGGTTAACGGATCAAATAACTATGAATGCCTTTTCTTCTTCTTCTTCTTCTTCTTCTTCTTCTTCTTTTTTGATAAAAATATATCCATGAATGTTTGCATTACGACTTAACTCGGTAATAGTTGCTTTGAACAGTATATACATCAGATATCAAATATGTGTGTTTGAAGAAAGTTATGGTAAATAAATGCACATATTTACCTAAAAAAATTGCATCTCGTATAAAATAGAAAATTCGATCATAAATTCTAAAAAAAAAAATTATATAAATTTATGCATAAAAAGGTACTTATGCTTCATGAAAAAAAAAATTTAATTGAAAGTTCAAACAATCTCAAGCATGCAAATTATTCTCTGTGCACAAAAAAAAAAAAAAAAAATTATGCATAAAAAATTTTTTTATTAATCTAAAAATACATGCATGGACATATGAAATTCAATCATTCTCATATAAAAAAAAAAATTAAAACACATAAAAAAAAGAAAAAAAGAAATTCACTCATACCCACGTACAAAAAGAAATGGCACGAAAAAGTTTCTATTAATATAAAATAACACACAAAAATTTCTATTAACATAGAAATTGATGGATGCATGCACCTATATATATATATATATATCATTTAGTGATTTATACATTAAAATTTCTATGAAAAAAGAAAAAAAAATTAATTATAATATAAATTAAAAAAATTCTTTGAGATTATGAATAAATTATACTTACATCCAATAGTCTAAAAAACTTGCACTTATCCTTTAAGATTTATTTCTATCTAATATTTTAACCTATAATATCATAGAACGTTTGTCAAACAATTAATCTTAAATGAAACCCAAATACCACATCAAAAAAATAAAAATAAAAATAAAAATGACCAAGCTATATCCTTAAGTGATCATATAAAAACCATTCAAGGATTTTAAAAAAATGTGTGCATTCCTCCTCTCCATCCAAAGATAATTTTGACTTTTCATATAAGTAAACGATTTCATTAATGCTATGAATTTAACAAGATATAAATATAGATTTTACAAACTATTGGGTATCAATATTGTAAGAACCAGTCCCTTGGATCGGTTCAACTGATCAAAGTCGGCATCCAATGTCGACTTCACCAAATAAAAAAAAAAAATGAAAACCATGGAGAAGAGAGAAAGGAGGAGACGTGTTTGACTAGAATAGGAAATCTTATTTCGAGTCAATCCATGATCGAAAGGGAGGTATTTGGACAGGATACACTGGTGAAGCCTAGCCTTACCCAAGGAGGATGAGTTTATCTTGTCTCATTCTTCTTCTATTTAATCCTAACACTCTCCAAATAACTCCTCATGAGGAAATCCTAGATCCCTCCATAAAAATCCTAATCCCATTTCTAAACCCTAGCTTACCCGTAGCGAAGAATTTCGCATGGGAGGATGGTCGATTGCTGCCACCAGCTGCTGCTGTCATTGCTACCATCATCGATAAAACTATTTTTCCTTTCTCTTCTTCTTCTTCCAGCCCAATGGTAGAGCTCTCTTTTCATTCTGATGGAATTTTTGGCCAATTGCATCATCTTGCCACCACCGTAGGCCATTCGTGCCATCTCACTACCAGCCTTCTTCCTTTCTTCGATCGTCCCTTGTGACAAATTAAGAGAAAAGAAGACCGTGGGTTTTGATCTTGGTAGAAATAGAGGGAAGAAAGAAAGAAACGAAGAGAGAAAGAAAAAAAAGAGAGGAAGAGAGAGAAAAAAAAATAGATAAAGAGAGAGATGGTTTAACTGATTTATTCGGTTTAGATCCAATTATATCTAGGTCAACACAGATTACATAGATCCAATTTAGGAATTGATTCAAAGCTAGACTAAAATCTAGGCCAGATTAAAATATTTTCTATTTATCTTAAATTTTTAAAATTAAAAATTAATTAAATTATTTGATATGCTAGAGTCTTCAATATCAGAAGAATACTAGATCTAGAGATCAATTTCAGAAGATCGTAGAATTTTCGATCTGATCAATAAATAAGTTTTCTCTTATCTCTAGATATATATATATATATATTTAAAATTAAATTTTATATATTAAATATTTAAAAATTATTAAAATTTAAAATTATAGATTTATTTATAAAAAAATGATTGAGAAAAACTAGATCAAGCATCATGACACTTTTGCATGATACAATTTTGAAAAAGATGATTTTTTTGTATTAAAATTGCATGATCTCTAAGAAAAAAATCATATTTATTCATTGATGCATAAAATCTTGAACAAAAAATTATTTTCATTTTTCTTTTGGATTATATGAAAATTGAGTTGATACTATTACAAAAATAAGTATCTTTATTTATGAAAAGTTAGTTGTGGCAAAATCATAAGAAAAACTCTCTAGTTCGATAATGATCTGATCTAGCCAATGGGACTGATTGTTGACCATACGTTAGAAACGTATTTTTCTCAAGCTTAGCCAGTCAAGGCCGATCACTGGTAGAATTAGTTCTTTTTGACCTAACTAGTGGGGGCTGATCAATGATAGCATGTCAATGGATCGAATGTTCTTCATTCAAGACTAATCTCTTTATCTTATCATGGGATGAATCATGACCGTGTGAACTAGAGCTAGTTTTTCTTATGAGCCTAGTCAGTAGGGTTGATCACTGATCGCACGCTAATGGATTGAATGATTTTCATTCTAGGACTGGTCTCTCTCAAGCTTAGTCATAGGACTGATCGTGGCCGTAGTTAATAAAGACTGAAAGAAAATTTTTTATTTTTACTTATGTACATGGCATATTTTTTTTAAAAAAATTATCTTGATATATATTATTACTTAATTATTATATTTGAAAAATATTTTGGACCTTGTTGGGCTGGAAATCGACCAGTGATAAGCATAGAACTTAGGCAATTTTTCTTGGTTTGGTTACATTTCAAATAGAATTACTTTATAGATAATATTTTAAATTTTTATTTAATTTGTTAACAGTATTGGAGACTTTATTATTATTTTTTATTTGATATTAGAAAAATTACTTTTACCACTGCCTAAGTTAAATTATGATAAATTAAATGTTTACTGAAAAGTAGGTCTTGCACATTCAAAGGGATTAAACCCTAAGAGTCTGTGCCTATCTGTCGAGTGCCTGGCTTGAGATATTGGGTCGGGACATGATAGATTTAATGATATTAGAGCATAAGTTATAAGATCCTATAATATAAGTTAGTTGGTGAGAGTGGGTAGAAATTAAGAAATATTTAGATGACTATGAACATTTTTCTTTAGTAGAATTTGCATATAAGAACAGCTATCAAGCTAGCATCCAAATGACTTTCTTTGAAACTCTGTATGGAAGAAGATGTAGGACTCCTATATGTTGGGATGATGTTAACGAGAGAAGACTTTTGAGATCAAAAATTATTCAATAAATAGTGGATAAAATTCAGCTTATCAGGAAGTGGATTCTTTCATCTCAAAGTTGGTAGAAGAGTTATACCGATAATAGAAGGAGAGAAGTAGAATTTCAAGTGAGAGATCACGAGTTTCTCAAGGTATCCCCCACTAAAGGTGTGATGAGATTTGGAGTTTGCGGAAAGCTAAGCCCTAAATATATAGGTCTCTTTGAAATCTTGAAAAAAGTTGGAATGGTTACCTACCATCTAGCCTTACCACCCTCTCTTGTTGGAGTACATAATATTTTTCATATCTCCATATTAAGAAAATATATATCAGATCCTAGCAATATGGTAGAGTTTGGACCACTTCAGTTTCGAAAGAATTTATCCTATGAGGAGTAACCTGTGAGCTCAGGTATGGTGCTCTTAAGTCTTGAAAGTAGGTGGAGAGAGATCAAGGAGTGAATAAAACTAACTATCAAAGAGCTTCAACCAATGCTTCAGTTGAGGTGGCTCAATTTTTGTCAGAGCTAGCCTGAGCAGAAGTCGAGCCAGCTCGAGCAGAAGGCCAGAAAGCATATCAGGCTGGTATGCTGAAAGAGCTGGCTCGATTTTTAAGAGAGCCAGCTCTAGCTGTAGAACAAAAGACAATCAAATCTATCGAGTCGGCTCGAACCCTTAGAGAGCCGACCTGAGCAGTAGAGTAGAGAGTGATGATTTGGGATCTCGCAGGAGATATCATAGTTGAGCTAGCTTGACTGCTAACCGAGCTAGCTCAAGCGACGAATAGAACAGTACGTGATTTCTGTTCTGACCTGAAATTGAGTTTAATCATAAAGACTTAGGGCCTTGATTTGTGAGGTTCTAAGGGACTAACCTATGAATTAGACTAGAATTAGTCCAATAGGTGTGTATATGGAAGACATGGGTGTACATGAGCTCGGAGAGTGCATCATATTAGGTTAGCTAGAAAAGTTATTTTAGGTTGGATCTCTTTGATCAAATATATATATACTCTGTATTGAGTTTGTAATTAAGAACGAATTGAATACAAGCCTTTTCTTCTAGAAAACTCTCTCTTCCTCTCTAATTCTCCCTTTCTTCTTCATCATGCCCTAGGGTTTGTTAGGGTTTGATAGGATGGTCATCTCTTTCTTTGAATCCTTATTACTATTTTCGTAATCATCAAGTAGCAAGGATTATTCTCAATAGTTTGGTATTAGAATAATTGGGATCTGAGCCCTGGTGTTAGATCTGGTGATGGAAAGGTCAAAGCTCTACCGAAAATTTTGGTAATGTACTGAATAGATTTCTTTGAACATAATTTTATTTTTATGTTTGGTTACTAAAAATCTGGTTGAGATGGCATCGAGTACCATTAAGGAAGACTTTAGAAAGTTCAATAGTAATGGTAACTTTAGCCTTTGGCAGCAAAGGATGAAGGATCTGCTAGTGCAGAATAGAATCTACAAGATCTTGACTCGAAAATGATCATGAAAAATTTTTGTTGAAGAGCGGAAGAAACTTGAAAAGATAGCCTTCAGCATAATTTGGATGTACCTCACTGATGAAGTTCTACTGGACATCAATATGAAAACCACACCGAAGGAGTTTTGGTAGAAATTGGAGAACATATATATGGAAAAGAATATGATAAATAAGTAATGATTGAAGAAGTAACTGTACAGTTTATGAATACCCGAAGGAGGAGATCTAGTTTTTCACATCCAGAAGTTCAATCAAGTTTGCTCAGATGTCATGAGCCTTAATGTAAAGATTGATGAAAAGAATAGTGCTCTCCTATTATTGTGTTTACTACCAATAGCATATGATGGTCTAATTACTACTCTGGTGTATGAAAAGGAGACCATAAACTTCAAAAAAGTGGTTGAAATTCTCAGGTCTAACGAGCAGCAAGAGAGGCTAGTTAAAGAAAACTCTAGCTCAAAGATACTTTTTATGAATGAAAGATAATGAAGAACCAAGAAGAGGACTCGAGATAAATTATAGGATAGATCGAAGTCTCGAAAAAATTAGAAAGTTTGAAAATATTATAAGTATCATCAATCTGATCATATTAGAAGGAATTACCCACTTTTGAAGAATGAAAAGAAGAAGGATGCTTCTAAGGGTTTGACCAGTGACAGTGGTTCTCTATCATCTGAGGACAGTGGAGATGATATACTGGTTATATCTAATGAAATTATAGAGTTGGATAGCCACTGGATACTACATTTAGCATGTTTCCATTATTACACTACATATTGGGAGTGGTTCTCATCATATGAGAGATCTGATGGAGGAAGTGTTAGTCTTGGAGATGATCATTCATGTAGAATTATTGGCATTGGTACAATTAGAATGAGGATGTATGATGGAGTCATACGGATACTTAGTAATATAGCAATTGTCAGAACTGAAGAAGAACTTGATATCGCTAAGTTAATTGAAAGGATAGGAGTTTGCTTTTAGTTGTCAGCCGAACAGTGGATGTTTGAGAATTTTCAAAAATTTATTGATGGTGGTGAAAGAAAGAAGACTGAGTAACAATCTATGCAGGATAGAGAGCTTAGTAGTTATAGATAGTGTTGAGGTGTCTATAGCGGCATAGGAGGAATAACTAACCTACAAAATGTGGCACTATCATATGAGTCATTTGAGTGACCGAGGGCTTATAGAATTGAGTAAGAGAGGTATGATTCTAGCACTAAAAAGGAAAGAAGATGACCTACGTGAGCCTTGTATCTACAACAAATAGTATAGAGTTACATTTGCCAGTAGTATCAAGCAGAGTGAAGCTGTTTTGAAGCTTGTTCACTCGGATGTATGGGGAGCGACACTTGTTGCATCTCGAGGTAGAGCAAGATACTTTGTCATCTTCATAGATGACTTCTCTAGAAAGGTATGTGTCTATTTGATCAAGAAAAAGTTAGATATTTTTGCTCGATTTAAAATCTGGAGAGCTGAGGTGGAGAAGGAGATAGGCCAACCAATGAAGTGTTTGAGATTTGATAATAGAGAAGAGCACACCAGCTTAGAATTTAGAAAATACTATAAAAAATGATATTAAATGTCATTACATAATGAAGATGATCCTTCAGTAGAATGGTATCATGGAGAGGATGAATTGAATACTAAAGGAGAAAGCCAGGAGCTTGAGGCTGCGGTCATCACTATCCAAATCTTTTTGGGATGTTGCTCTTATTTATGCTTGTTTTCTTATTAACAGAACTCCCCATAGAAAACTAAATGGAGAACTTTCAGAGGCTATCTAGAGTGAAAAGAATGTGGAGCTTGGCCATCTAAAGGTATTCAGTTATCCTGCATATGCTTTGATAGAAGAAGTTGACAGGAACAAGTTGATAGGATGCATGCAGGATTTTTAGCTCTACTTTTGAAACTTTTCAAAAATTAATCATAATAAAAATAAAAATTAATCTAATTAATTTATAAAGAGCTATAGATTTGATCTATAAATCCTATATTATTAGGATCTAATATGATATACATGTATGCAATGAAATCAGAAAATGAAAGGCTATGAGCAGTAAAACATTTTTACCATGCTACGTGTTCAGAACATGTTACCTTGAGTGGATAGATGATCTCTGTAATTGAGTCACCACTGATCTAATCATTGTAATACAACCACACATACGTCTAGCCTCTATGGATGGTCCACACGAGATTCTGATCCTGATCAGCACCTCCTGAGTGCTAGCTCAACGATGGAGGCTCCTGACAGCTGGATCTGATCGAACAATTTTGATCTCCTTTCATCAAAACTTTGGATGCTCCAGATCAGCAACAGCATAGAAGAGAGGATGAGAAAGTACTCCAAAAAATCTCATTAAGATCTGATGCTGAGATCTTATGAAATCAAATCAGAAATCCTAGATCAAGAACTAGGGCACCACAGCGCTCAAACATTAGCACCTACTTTTTTCTCTCAATTTTTTTTTCTCTGATTTTTTCTTATTTTTCTTATACTGGGAGGGGCTCACGCACTAGATGGGAGGAGTCTTAGAAGTTACGCACATCCAAAAAAAAATTCACCTAATTTAATATAAAGCGCAGAAACAAGATGGCATGAAGGAGAAGTTCAGATAAGGAGTTAGCCATTTGAATTCAAATTCCATTTGAATTCAAATTCCATTTGAATTCAAATTCTAACCAGATAAAACACATCCTTTGGATTGTGAGAAGACAGGGTGCAAGCCTTCTTTTGCATGGAAAATCATTCATGAGAACATCATTCTCATAGAGAAAAATATGGCACAAAGATAAGAGTGGCGCAAGGAAAGACTAGGTCAAACTAGTCTCAAATTATCTCATCCAATTAGACCAATCCAATCTAAATTGGTTAGGCCCAATTAGATTAGATTAAATCCAAATCATTTAGACTTAATTAGGCTTAGTTAAATTCTAATTAAATTAAAAATTAATTAAGTCCAAGTCCAGATTAAATCATGGATCATACCTCCTTGATGATTAGGTCATCTCATAACCTAATCAGGTCAAATCCAACTGAATCTAATTCAATTGAACTTGATCCAAAACTAATTACTCAATCAAATTAAGTTAATTAGTGATCAAATTATTAATTAATTCTCTCATAAATATAGAATCTAAATCTAGAGGATGTCCGGATAATAGAGTTTCATCAAAATGAAACTCTTGATCGAAGAGTCTCAAATCAGTAGAACTCTTGATCCTAGTATCCAAAATGAGAAGAATTCATGATCACAAAATTCCAAACCAGTAGGACTCTCGATCATAGAGTCCTAGATAAGTGAAACTCAGAGTCCCAGAGCAGAACTCTTGGTCGAAGAGTTTCAGTCCAATGGGACTCTTGATCATAAAGTCTCAGTTTAGTAGAACTCTTGATCACAGAGTCCTAGACAAGCAAGACTTAGAGTCCCAGCCTAGTAGGACTGTCGATCGTAGAGTCCCAGTCAGATGGGACTATTGATCATGGAGTCCCAATCTAGTGGAACTCTTCACCAGCCATCAGATCAGGTAGAAATCTCTAATGTGTATGACCCCATAAGTTCGAACTTAAGTCGGTAGCACAAGAACTACTTTCTGTACTAATCAAAGTGATCATCTAGTAATGGTACCCAATATTCGAATAGGTTGAATAGTCATAATCGCAACATTCAGAATTTACGTGAATATGGTTACCCCATGATTCATTTCTTTGACTTCTATGTATTAGGATAATTCAGAGTTAAACTGTCAATCCTAAAAAGTACATCCAGATCATGTCTCAAAGCAATCAGCCCTGTGACCCCTCACTATGACTACCCTAGCCAAAAATTTACTAAATTAAAATATAATTGAATATAGCTCCTGAGCTGGAGTGGTCAATCCCGTCTGGACTCACACACTGATTTCTCAAGTACTTGATTATGCCAAAAAATCTTCCATCATCGAATTAAAAATTTAGGTGGTCTGGTACCAAAGCATAATGAATTAGTTGAAAGTACCATAGTGATCTCAGGTTGGAGAGATACTTATACCCATATTCCATCGGAGTAAATTTTGATAGTAGAAAAGCTTCAAAGTTAGTCATATTCAGTATAGATGTACCTCTATATCTCACCTGCATGCCATACTAGTGTCTCCACACTCCTCGATTAAGAGGACTACCAACCCATATGGCATACAATGATCTATACTTGATAAACATTATCATTCTTAGTAACAACATATCATTTGATCATGAATAAGTTTAAGAACTAAACAATAAATCCTTTTTTGTCGATTCTAAATAGTCTTAAAGACTTCATTACAACACAAGAGTTCATTAGAAGATGAAAGAATTTATGATGAAAAAAATTAAAATATTTTTTATTTATTAATAATTCATATACAATTATAACAGGCAGCTCAACCGTTAATAGGCTGATGATTGGCTTTGAAACACTATTTCCAACAATCTTTCATTTGGTCTAAAGTCAATTGGTGCAATATCTAATACCCATCTTTGACTTGAAGTCATCGAACTTCTTTACTGTAATAGCTTTAGTGACTAGATCGGTCAGATTCTTCTTTTCATCAATCTTTTGTAGGTCGACGTCACCTCGATCCATGATCTTTCAGACTATGTGGTAGTGGTGCAGAACATGCTTCATCCGCTAATGTGCCTTTGATTCCTTCACCTGAGCAATGGCTCCAGAACTATCGCAATAGAATAGAACTGGACCATTAAGAAAGGATGTTACTCTAAGTTTGATGATGAACTTCTTCAACCACATCATTTTTTTAGCAGCATTTGATGTAGCGACATACTCCACCTCGCAAACTGAGTCAGCCATGATTTGCTATTTAAAATTTTTTCAGCAGACAGCTCTACCATTAAGGATAAATACATACTCTAATACACTTTTGCTGTTATCATAGTTAGATTAAAAATTGGAGCCTGTAGACCCCATAAGTCTCAAGTCTGACTCGCTATAAACAAGCCATTGATCCTTGATATTTCTTAAATACTTCAGGATGTTTTTAATAACCTTCCAATAGTTCTCTCCTAGATTGAATTGGTATCTACTCACTATCCTAGTGAGTATGCCACATCTAATCCCGTACATATTATGGTACATATAATAGAATCCACTACTAAAGCATATGAAATTCTACTCATATGCTCTCTCTCTCTTGAGGTATTGTCGGATAATTTCTCTTCGAGAGAGAAATTCATGATCTATCCATAGATAGCCCTTCTTGAAATTGTTCATGCTGAACCTCTTCAGCATAGTATCAATATACGTAGATTAGGATAACCCGAGCAACTTTTTAAATCTATCTCTATAGATCTTCATTCCTAGGATGTTGGAAGCTTTTTCAAGATCCTTCATGGAGAATCGTGATGATAGCCAGATCTTTATTTCTTATAATGCAGAGACATCATTCTCGATTAAAAAAATATCATCCATATACAATATCAGGAATACTATCGCTGGATCATTAGCCCACTTATATGTGCAAGGCTCTTCTTCATTCTTAACAAAGCCATACATCTTAATCGTCCTATTAAAATGTATGTTCCAACTTCGAGATGCCTGCTTCAATCCATAAATTAATCTTTGAAGCTTATACATCTTAGATTCATCTATGGATGTAAATCCTTCAAGATGTATCATATACATCTTTTCATCCAGCTTTTCATTCAAAAAAACTATCTTCATATCCATCTGCCAGATCTCATAGTCCAGATGGGCAGCTATCGCAAGCATGATTTGAATGAATTTGAGCATTGCCATAGGAGAAAATGTCTCATCATAGTCTATACTATAACATAGATGATACCTCTTGGCAGGCAGACGGGCCTTATAGGTCTCCACCTTTCCATCTGTGCCTCTTTTCTTCTTAATGACCCATTTACATCATATGGATTTTATCCCTTCGGATGTGTCAACCAATGTCCA
This sequence comes from Cocos nucifera, assembly GCA_006176705.1. Classification (NCBI taxonomy): domain Eukaryota; kingdom Viridiplantae; phylum Streptophyta; class Magnoliopsida; order Arecales; family Arecaceae; genus Cocos; species Cocos nucifera. Next base: position 1,113,321 of record QRFJ01000147.1, on the reverse strand, counting down.
TACATTGTTAACCTTCATGGACTTCATTTTGGATTTCATGGTCTCAAGCCATTTATCAGAGTTGAGTCTCTGTATTGCATCCATATAAGTGATCGAATTCTCATCATTCTCATCAAGTTCGATAAGATCACCATCCCGGACCAAGAAATTATAGTATCTGTCTGGTTGACGTGGTACTCTACCAGACCGCCTTAAGAATGTAGATTCATCGAGCTCCAAGTTTGATCTAATCAAATTTGATTCAGGTTCAGCTACTTGTGTCAGCTTTTTCACCTACCGAACTTTCTCAAGTTCGATCTTAGAGGCATTAATTTCTTCTCCAAGAAACTTCTTTTCTAAAAAGATTATCTTAAGGCTGACAAATATTTTTTACTCATCAGTGAGATAGAGATAATACCCTTTGATCTTTTTTTGATATCCTATAAAATTACACTTGTCAAACCTAGGTCCAAACTTGTCCATTACTAATTATTTGACATAAGCCTGATACTCCCAAATCTTAAGGTACGAGAGTACTGGCTTATGCCCTGTTCATATCTCATATGGCATTTTGAAAATAGACTTACTCAAAACTCTATTCAGAATGTAACAAGCTAACTCAAGTGCATATCTCCATAAGAAGATCGGCAGATCAGCAAATTCCATCATGGATCGAACCATGTCCAACAAGGTCCGATTTCTTCTTTCAGACATACTATTATGCTATGATATTTTAGGAGAAGTCCATTGGGAGAGAATTTCATTCTCCTTTAGATATATCAAAAATTTACTAGAAAGGTACTCACATTTTCGGTCAGATCAAAGAGTTTTAATACTCTTTTCATTTTGCTTTTCTACCTCATTATGGAATAGTTTGAATATTTTAAATGACTCTGACTTATGCTTCATCAAATAGACATATTAATATCTCAATAAATCATCTATGAAGGTTACGAAGTAAAAATATCCATCTCTAGCACTTGAGCTCATAGATCCACATACATCGGTATATACTAGACCTAAGAGTTCACTGGCTTGCTTATCCTTTTTAGTAAAAAATAATTTGATTATCTTACCAAGAAGATAGGACTCACAGATCGAAAGTGATTCACAATCACCTACTTCAAGAATTTATTCATGAGCCAACATATTTATTCTGTTCTTATTAATATGACATAGCCTACAGTGTCAAAGGTAGACTTCTGACACATCATTTAATCTAGGATATTTACTGAAGGATTGGACCACGTTAATAAATTATGATAGTAAGTAAATACTGTTATTCAATTATCTAATACAAATCATAATACCATTCAAAATGATATTATAAAAATTTTTTTATTATAAATTGATAACTATTTTTGGTCAAAAAGCTTATAAAAATATCATTCAATAAAAAATTTGGATAAATATGACAATCACTAAGAATAGCTTTATGAGAATTGATTACAAGATTCATGATTCCTAAAGCTAGAATTAAAACTTATCTTCCATCTCCAACGTTCAGGAACCTCTCACCTTCATCGAATCTCCTACTGACCTACAAACCTTGCATCGAATTATAAATAGGATAAGAACTTTCAGTATCTAATAACCAGGTAGTAGTATCACATATAATGAAGTTGCAAGGTATTATCATATAATTATCTTGTCCAGCAATTGCTTGCTTCTTCCTTGGCTTGTTTAGGTTCAAGAAGGTAATGTACCGAGGATAGATCCACTTTCAATGCCCCTGCTTTTAACAAAAGAAGCATTCTACCTAGCTCTAGTCGAGCTGCACTTCTTGGTCTGATCCTGTGCAGACGTTCCAGCATGTGGCTGCACCTTCTTATTCTTCTTTTCTTTCTTAAAAGATCGACGTCTTGAAAAAGATCCTTCCACTACATTCATCATCTTCTTATAGAGTTGGTGATCTTTCTCAAAGTTCTGCAGCAACTCCAATAAGCCATGGTAGTTCACTACAGATTTTGTCATTCTAAAATGAGTAAAGAATGAGAGGAAGAACTTGGACAAAGAATTAAAGATTTTATCCTTCCCAAGTTGCTCGTGCAGGAGAAAGCCTAGCTTGCTCAGGCGCTCAATCATCTCGATCATGTACAATACATAATTGATGACTAATGCCCCATCCCTCATCCGAGCATTGAAAATGGCATAACTAGTCTTATGCCTCTCAACATCATCAGGCATGCCAAAGGAGTTGTTCAACATTTGAAGCATCTCTTAAGGCTAGGCATTCTCAAACCTACAACTGAACTCATCATTCAACACCGCGAGCATAATACAATGAATGGTGGTGCAGTCGTTGAGCCACTTTTGATAAGTTCTCTGACCACCCCTCTATCATTCAGGGCGGGCTCCTCAGGTGCCGGATCAGTCAAAACATACAAGATCTGCTCATTCTTTAGGATGATTTTTAACTTTCAATACCAGCTATAGAAGTTGGATCTCATTAATTTATCATTGTCTAACAACGATCAGAGTGACAAGGTAGTGGCCATATCTGCATTAAGAAAAATCAAATTTAATTAGTATATGAATTAATTATACTAAAGATAGTGTAAAAATTCTTCCACTATTTTATATGAACTGGTAGCCTCTACCTTCAATTTGAGAAATTATTTTAATTTCTTAGTGGATATCAGAATCCACACAGACTACACACAAGCCCAACTTTGGTTGGTCAACCCATGTGTACCTATGGGTAAGTTCATAATCAATTATTTCTCTAAACAACTTCTAGTAATTTTAACTTTATCCCAAAAATCTAATCAATAGGCTTTGGCCTCTACTAAAAAGATCCGGTTAGGTTCAACCATTAACATGACCATATTTAGTGCATCTGACTAACAAATGATCAGGCCCGACTTTGGCCAGCCAACCTAACCATCATTAAAAAGATACGATCAAATCATCATATTATGAATGATAATTTCACTAGTTAATAAGCACCAAGTCTTTGGGCCTTCAATAATTATTGAACTAATGGATCCATTGTCACTCAACTTAATAGAAGGCTATGACTTAGTTATCACCATAACTTTATTATTTTTAAGAATCTAACAATTTTAGAGGATTTTATTAATTGATTTTAAGAAGAAAAAAGAGAGAATCAACCTATTTTGATTCTCTCACTGACTTCACCAAGTCAGATAAAAAAGAACCTAATTAAAGCTGGCATTATGAGCACTTAAATCAGTCACACTAATTTACTTAATTAACATGGATGAGCCTAAATCACCAAATAATCTAATCAAAATCTAATTCACCAGAATGGTCAGGTAAGTGAGATTAGTGGAAGGGATATGCCATTAATTCGTCAAAGATCGAAATCAGTGCGAGTAGCTTCCAATTGAAAACCACTGGTCTAAATTGCCAAACTTACCTCAAATACCATCTAGTTCATTAGTTTTAATTTGACCAACCTAGTAATCTTAGATTCGACCATGTAACCATAAATCAAATCCATTTGGTCCTCATTAAAGGCATGGACTTGACCAACTATAACTATTATAATTGAGTCTAAAGAGTCTTTGACCTAATCTACATTAATATTTGGTTAGATTTGATCAATTACTCTAATTAGTTTATTCTTTAACTAATCCTAGGTCTAACCCAATTAATGAACCTAATTCATCTAATCCATAACCTAAATTTTATGATTAATGACTTAGAATCTTTAATTCATAATTCTAGATCCTAATTCATTATACTTAATTCTTAATTAAGTTTCTGGGCTGAGAGTTGGGGTTTGGTATTTCAAAAAAAATTTTAAAATTTTGAAAGATTCTTTTACAATCTAGCACTATTCACCAAATGGCTTTCAAAACAGATCAGCTTATTTCACAAATAGTACTAGTTGTAGGTTTTAATCTATTACTATATATAATACATAAAAATTATGAATTATTTTAGATCTAATCAAAATATTTATTTATAATTAAATCAGATTAAAACTATTCAAACATATCATAAAAATTATTAAATTAGATCTAAAATTTTATAATCAATTTTTAGATCAGCAACATACCAGGATAACCTATACACTGTAGGGGATAAATCCTATAGTAGGACAACCTACAGTCCGTACGATCATAATTTTTATTTTTAAATTAAAAAATTAGATTATCATTTAGATCTAATTTAAAAAATAATCTAAATATGCATATACATCACATTAAAAAACTTGGATGCTCTGATACCATTGCAGGGATGCATGCAAGGTTTTTAGCTCTACTTTCAACTTTTTTTGAAAATTAATCATAGCAAAAATAAAAATTAATCTAATTAATTTATAAATAGCTATAAATTTGATCTATAAATTCTATATTATCATGATCTAATATGATATACATGCATGCAATGAAATCTAAAAATGAAAGTCTATAAGTAGTAAAACACTTTTACTATGCTACGTGTTCAAAATACGTTACCTTGCGCAGGTAGATGATCTCCACAATTGAGTCACCATTGATCTAATCACCAAAAAAATTTGATCATCATGATATAACCACACACATGTCTGGCCTTCATGGATGGTCCACATGAGGTTCTGATCTTGATCGTCTCCTTCTGAGTGCTAGCTCGACGATGAAAGCTTCTAACAACTAGATCTGATCAAATAATTTTGATCTTTCTCCATCAAAATTTTGGACACTCTGAATTAGCAGTAGCAGTAGAAGAGAAGATGAGAAAGTACTCCAAAAAATCTCGTGAAGATCTAATGCTTAAATCTTACGAAATCAAATCAGAAACCCTAGATTAAGAACTAGGGCAGCACAGCACTCAAACCCTAGCACCTACTTTTCTCTCTCGATTTTTTCTTCTCTAACTTTTTTCTTATTTTTCTTGCACTGGAAAGGGCTCATGCACCAGATGGGAGGAGTCTCAAAAGTTGCACACGTCCTAAAGAAAGTTCACATAATTTAATATAGAATGTAGAAACAAGATGGCATGAGGGAGAAGTTTAGATAGGGAGTTAGCCACTTGAATTCAAATCCCATTTGAATCCAAATTCTAACTAGATAAAACACATCCTTTTGGAGCATGAGAAGGAAGAGTGCAAGCCTTCTTTTGCATAGAAAATCATTCACGAGAACATCTTTCTCATGGAGAAAAATATGGTGCAAAAATAATAGTGGCGCAAGGAAAGACTAGGTCAAACTAGTCTCAAATTATCTCATCCAATTAGACCAATCCAATCCAAATTGGTTAGGCCCAATTAAACCAGATTAAATCCAACTCATTTAGGCTTAATTAGGCTTAGTTAAATCTTAATTAAATTAAAAATTAATTAAGTCTAACTTTTGATCAAATTAGGGATCATACCTTCTCAATGATTAGGTCATCTCATAACCTAATCGGGTCACACCCAACTGAATCTAATTCAATTAAACTTGATCAAAAAAATAATTACACATGTTGTGGCCGACAGACTGATAAGAAATGAATATCAAAGCTCTTCACTAAAATTATAAATACTCTTATATGCATATTTTAATTAATTTAATTTTATTATTTACTTATTGTAGACATGGCAGCTAGGTCATCCACCAAACTAGCAACAGTTATGATGGGCCATACACCAATCTAGGAGGACTGATGACTATTTAGATTTTACATCATGATAGATCGTGTTAAGAACTTCAAACTTTATTTACTAATTAAGTTGTTACATGATTTAATTTTTATATTACAACTAATAGATTTTTGAACTGTACAGATGCGTTATGCAACGTACATTATTAAGAGGTACGGTGATAATCCATCTTCTCAGTTCTTTCTTGATCTTAAGGGATGGCTCAGCACCACCAGGGATGAGTAGGAGTTGGGTCATAAGATTCAGTCATAGCTTTGATCCTCCACCATCTCAATATCCTTCAGCATTCTTAGAGGTCTTGACATCCTAGAGCTGGAGCGATGCACACGTGGAGGAGGCTGTGCAGAGGTTTCTGAGCTAGTGACCTTAGAATCTCCTAGATGCCATTCATAATATGGTCGTGAAGCTTCTTCAAGATCCATAACTGTGCGACCAGATGAACTTGTCATTCCAACTATCACATCAGATAATTATATTATTAAATTATTTTAATTATTTTAGATTTTCATTTTTAGAAGCTACATATATTTAGGTTTGAGTCTAGGAAGGAATTCTAGAGGCTAAAAATTCAATCTAACCATTTAATCGATGGACTAGATGTATCTATAGCTTCGTATCATCAAATGAAATGTGTAGAAATAATCTGTTTGAGAATCGAAAGAGTATATCAAAAAATATGCCTCCATATCGAAAGATATATTTTCATATTGAAACTTACTAATATTATTTTATTTTTTTTATTATAGGATGCTGGAATATCCAGCTCTCATCCATCAACTACTAGAGAGGAGCAGGAGTAGGAGGAGACAGACGACAATGAGGATCGATCCTATTTTTTTATGTATTATATTTTTTATATTACTTATAAAAATATATAATTTTTATTTTTAATATAATATAATTAGTTTTTAAATTTTGATTGCCATATTAGCTTTGGATTTAAATTATAATAGATATTAAAAATCATAATTCATTATGATTAATTAAAATATATTTAAAAAAATATTATTATTATTTTTTTTATAAAAATAAAATTAACTATTACTATCGATATTAGCGATGAAATATGCCATCGCTAATATATATTGCCGACACGATAAGAAAACTAACTATTAGCGATGGCTAATTGCCATCGCTAATAGTCAGTTTGCCATCATTAAAAATTCGATGGATGTATCTTTATTACTAATTATCATTATTAACAACGACAACTATTACTGTCACTAATAATGTAATTAGCAATAGCATTAGCGACAAAGATGCCATCGCTAAAATTTTAATTTTTATTAATTAAATTGATAAAAATCTATTAGCGATGGCATTTTTATCGCTAACATCATTGCTAATAATTTTTATTTTTTAAAAAAAACTTTAAAAACTATTATCGATGTCAATTTTGTCACTAATGTCGTTACTAATATATTTTTTATTTTTTTTAAAATTTTAAAAAACTATTAGTGATGTAATCTATCGTTGCTAATGCCATTGTTAATAATTTTTAATTTTTTTAAAAAATTATAATTAAATAATTTAAAATATACTAATAAATAATAATATTTTTTAAAATCTATTAAAAATAAAATAATAACTATTTAATATAATCATAAATATAAAATTAATTATATTATATTTAAAATATAAATTATAGAATTTTATATTGAGATATTGCTTTACAAGTATCAAAATTATATACAAATAAAAAAAAAATCAGGTAACATCTTTCTGCTTCTCGTTCTCTTGCTCATCTTCAGCAGCTTGTGCTGGCAGATGAGAGCCAGATATCCCAGCATCCTAAAATAAAAAAAAAAAATATTATTCATAAGTTTAGATACGGAGGCATATTTTTTGGTACTTTTCTTCGATTCTTGAATAGATTATTCATATATATTTTATTCTATGATACGGAACTATAGACATTCTTGGCTTGTCAATTGGATGGCTAGATTGAATTTTTAGATCCTATATCCCCTTTCCTAACTCAAGCCTAGCCTAAATATGTGAAGCTTCTAAATATGAAAACTTAAAACAAGAAAAAGAGTTTACTAATAGAATTATCTGATGTGATGGCTGAGATAATGAGCATAATTGGTCATGCAGTTATGGGTCATGAAGAGCCTTCATGACTGTATCACAGATGACATCCTAAACGCTTTGAGGTTGTTGGCTTAAAAGCTTTTGCACAACCTCTTTCACATGGGCATCACTTTAAATTGGAACATTAAGACCTATGAGGATGCCGAAGATGATCGAACCACTGGAGGGTCGAAGCTATGGTCGAATCCTATAATTCGGCTCCTACTCATCCCTTTAGTAACCCTAAGCCATCCCTCAAAATTAAGGGTAGACTAGGTAGACGAGTCATCGCTATACCATACAATGACGTACTCCACATAATCTACCTATACAGTTCAGAAATATATTAGTTCTAATATATATCAGATCCTATAATAATTTAATAAATATAGTTTAAAATTCTTACCGCGATCTGTCGTGACTTAGAATCTAAATAATCATCAATCCTCTTAGACTAATATGTGGCCTCCCACAACTACAGCTGGCTTGGTGGATGAAGCAATTACCATGTTTATAATAAATAAATAATTAAATTAAATTAATTAAAATATACATATAAGAATTTTTATAGTTCTAGTAAAGAATTTTGATATAGATTTCTTATCGATCTATCAGCCATAATATGTGTGCCGATGGAGCTGCCCATGTGCCTGATCGAATCCTGCTGGATCATCCAATTCTGTCAGACCTTTTATCGCCTATCGGCGTACTCCTCACTGCTCCACTAGGGCATATAGAATAATGACATAACATATAAGATATAACTATATTTTTTTAATAACAAAATACCAAACACAATAACATATAAGCCTTTAAAAGTCACACACCAACACAAGCTAAAAGAAAACAAAGAAACATCTGATCACATACCAAAAAAAAAAATCTAAATCATATAAAAGTATAAAACGCATTAAAATTGAACTGATTTCTTCTAAAATAAGTTTAAAATCTCTTATTAAGAGAGTTCAAAAAGCCCGGAGGGATCAACTAAAGAGAACACTGTTGGGGTGGCCATGCACTTAAAAGGATCATGGGCATCCCAAATTAGTAGCTCTAGCAGGACGTGCACCTTGCCCAAGCCTCGCCAGATCATCCTACAAATTAACATTCTTATACAAGTTTATGTCAGTTGCTAATTTAAGAAGTATAACATGTGTACAAAAACGGTAGCACGGATAAAAAAGAGGGGTTCTAGTAGGTTAATAGTAAACTTATAACTATAACTAATCCTTAAACATGAATCCTAGATAGAATTATTGGAACATTCTCTACTAGTAATGCACTAGTTCAGACTCCAAGTGCAGTGAAAAATGGACAAGGGTTAACTAGGACTGACCCCAATTAATTTGGGATGAAGGCTCGGCTTGGTTGAGTTATGGAGAGAATAGTCAATACATTGAATAGGTAACAAATATATCAAAAGCACCTATCAAATTTCATAATTCTAATCATCTAATTACCTAAAATATTCCAAAGAAAGCAACATGGAAGTCATTGGGCCTGTCAAATTTATTCTTGGAAGGATCAAATATAAAACCTTATCATATAATAATCATCAATTGAAGTATTTTCTAAAAAACAGAAGATTCATACTTCCATTTCTTTCTAGTTTTCCCTATGTCTATCTTGACTAATCAAATCCTACTCAATACATTCACATCTCTAACATCAATTCAAAATGTCCATTTTATTCATACTCTATCTCGGAACTAACCAGCATGTGCATTTTTAGAGCCTTCATTTTAAATTTAACTTTACTTCAATTGATAAGCTAAAATTTTATTATACAATATATTTGGATATTGTCCTTCTTCTCATGGGTAAAATATATATGTTCAAAGTTTGTCAGATTTGAAAGATATATTATACCATCAGTAGAACATTAAGTTATTATAATGGAGTAGGGATTCTTTTGATGGGGAAAGAAAAATAAAGTCAAAAGACTTTTTACTTTCATAAAGGCTGTAGAATCGGAACCATAGGCTCGGAATGGTGGGGCAAGGCCATAGGGCTGGGGCCGTGACTCAGGGATGCAGCAGTGAAAATGAAGGAGCAAGGATGGCACGGGAAGATAGTGTAGGTCGGGACCATGGGGTTAGGTTGATGGGGTGAGGCCATAGGCTAGGGGTGACAACTCAAGGACGTAACCACAAAAATGAAGGAGCAAGGATGGGACCATGAGAAGGTGGCGCAGGTCGGAGTCAAGGGGTCAAGCTAGTGGGGCAGGGCCGCAGGCTGGGGATGGTAGGGTAGGGGCTGTGGGGTCGAGCCGGTGACATCGAGGCTAGCAAGGTCGAGGCAGACATGGACATGCAGGGATGCGAGCTCGGGATTGTGGGGTTGGACGGTCGATGTCAGGGGTAGTAGAGTCAGGGTGGTCAGGAGGTCGGACCAAGGATGTTGAGGCCAACGGGGCTGGGGCAGCCACAAAGTTGGGCTGGCAACGTCGAGCCGATGGGGTGGGGTATCCATGGGCATGGATGGATGCGAGCTCGAGCTAAGGGATTGGGCCAGCGCGGGGTCGGAGTGGCCGTGGGATGTCGGAGGGACGAGATGGGGAGGGAGGAAAGAAGGATTAGGGGGGAAAGGGGGTTTAGGCACTGACAAAAGGAGGATGAGGGGCGAGAACGAGAGAGGATGAGAATAGGCAAGCGAAATTTCTTTTCCCTCATGGTAGATTTGAGGTTCCAGACTATTAGCAATGGCAAACTTGTCATCTCTAATACCATCGATAAAAACATTAACGATGAAATTCTTTTGCTAAAAATAAAAGTCCGTCGCTAATACTTTTATCAAAAAAAATTATAATTTTTATTAGCGACGGCAAACTAGCCATCGCTAATGTCGTTAGTAAAAAATCCATCATTAATATTTATATATATATATTTTAAATATAATATAATTTTAAAATTTAAAATTCATCTTCATCATTTATTATCTAAATAATTATCATTAGAATATTATTACAAAAGATCGCCTCGATCCAATACCCCTAGCTATGTCGATCAATTAAATTTGATTTTGATAGCCATAAATAACTGCTTGATGATCTGATAGATAAAGACCACCGATAGATCTGAAAACTTACAATAATGATCTTGTTAATATTTGTAGCATACTATCAAAATTTTACTTTAATCATACAACATTATCATGATTAATTTAGCATGGGATGATTTTGATCATTAAATAAAAAATGAGTGATCAAAAGATCAAATGCATCAGATTAAGATAATTTTTTAGATAAATGATCTTTGCTACTACTTTAATCATTTATATAATAATGATTATAAAATTCAAACCATACATATATGAACCATCCATGTTAAGTTAATCTTACAAAAGTACAAGTATAATTACTAAAGAACTTTAAGAATGAGTATCAAGAGACATATTATTTTAGATCGTTCATATATGTATGGTTTGAATTTTATGATCAGTATCATATAAATGATTAAAGTAGTAACAAGAATTATTTATCTAAAAAATTATCTTAATCGAACACCATTTGGCCTTTTGATCACTCATTTTTTATTTAACGGTTAAAATAATCTCGTGCTAAATTGACCATAATAATAATGTCTGATTGAAATAAAATTTTGCTAGTATTCTATAAATATCATCGAGATTATTGTTATAATTTTTTGGATCCATCGCTGATCTCTATCTATCAAATCATCAAGCGGTTATTCATGATCATTGAAATCAAATTTTATTGATCGACATAGCTAGAACTATCGGATCGAGATGATCTTTTATGACGATACTCTAATAATAATTATTTAAATAATGAATGATAAAGATAAATTTTAAATTTTAAAATTATACTATATTTATAAAAAATATTTTTTTTTATTTTTTACTATGACAACTCTATTAGAAATAGTCACTAATACTTTTTCTGCCATCACTAATAAATTTAACAAATAAATTTTTTTTATGATAGTCATGTCCGTCGCTAATATACCATACTAATGCTAATAATTATGATAAATAAAAAAATATTTTTTTTTATTTTTTATGATGATTATTTTTTGTCACTAATAATGCCATAGCTAAATAATATTAGCGATGATATTTGCCATCACTAATACTTCTTGTGCCGTCGCTAATAAATTTAATAAATATTTTTTTTGTGATAAGAATTTTTATCGCTAATATCATCGCTAATGATCATTAGTATCGACTTTCACCATCACTAATATTCTTTCCACCATTTCTAATAATTATAATAAATATTTTTTTTATTTTTTTTGATCGTATATTTTTCTATTGCTAATATCATCGATAAAAAGTATTATTAGTGATGATGAATCTATCATCGCTAATAGCCATCGCTAAAAATTATTTTTCTTATAGTGTGACGGTATTAGACACTAAAATACCATTGCTAATATTTTTTAAAATATTTTTTTTATTTAATTTAAGAATTAAATAAAATTAAAGATGATATTAGTGAAGGAATAGTTGGTTGCTAATAATAATTAGCAATGGTATTAGCAACGAATCCATCGTTGCAAATATTTTTTAATTTTTTTAAAAAAAAATATTTTAAAAAATAATTTGAGATGAAATTATTTCATCTCTATAGTCGTCGCTAATTATCTTATTAGTGATGGCAATTTTTGTAATCCCTAATGGTGCTAATTAGTAACAAAGATTTTTTAGATTGATTTTTATGATGGTATTTCGCCATCGCTAATAGTCTAGATTCTTATAGTGAGAAGATCATGGGTTTCGATCTAGCTTGGTAGAAATAAAGGGAAGAAAGAAAGAAACAAAAAGTAATAGAAATAAAAAAAAGGAAGGAAGAGAGAAAGAGAGAGAGAGAGGTGGTTTAATTGATTTAATTAGTTTAGACCTAATTAAATCTAGATCAATCCGAGTCACATGGATCCAATTTAGGAATTGATCCAAAGCTAGACTAGGATCCAAGCTAAATTAAAGATTTTTTATTTATCTTAATTTTTTAAAATTAAAAATTAATTAAATTATTTGATATGCTAAAGTCTTCAACACTGAAAGAACATCAGACTAGAGATCAATTTGAGAAGATCGTAGAATTTTGGATCTAATCAATAAGTAAGTTTCTTCTTATCTTTGGATTTATTTTTATACATGTTTATGTGTTTAAAATTAGATTTTATATATTAAATATTTAAAAATTATTAAGTTTGAAATTATAGATTTATTTTTGAAAAATGATTGAAAAAAATTGAATCAGGTATGATGATACTTTTGCATGATACAATTTTGAAAAAGATGATTTTTCTTGTATTAAAATTATATGATCTTTGAGAAGAAAATCATATTTATTCATCGATGCATGAAATCTCGAACAAACAATTATTTTTATTTTTTTTAGATTATATAAAAATTGAGTTAATACTATTACAAAAATAAATATCTTTATTTATGAAAAATTGATTATGGTAAAATCATGAGAAAAACTCTCTAGTTAGACTATGATTTGGATCTAGCCAATGGGACTGATCGTTGGCCATATATTAGAAATATATTTTTCTTGGGTCTAGCTAGTTAGGGCTAAGTTAGTCCTTTTGGGCCTAGCTAGTGATCACTGATAGCACATTGATGGATCAGATATTCTTCGTTCAGAACTAATCTCTTTATCTTGTTATGGGATGAATAATGACCATATGAACTAGAGCTAATTTTCTTTGAACTTAGCCAGTGGGACTGATTATTGATAGCACGTCGATAGATCGAGTGTTCTTCATTCAGGAATTAGCCTCTCTAAAACTTTGTTATGGGACTGATTATGCTCATAGTCAACAAAGACTGAAAAAGAATTTTTAATTTTTACTGATATGCATGGCATATTTTTGAAAGAAAATTATCTTGATGTATATTATTAATTAATTATTATATTTAAAAAATATTTATGCTTGATCCTTTAGAGATGATTGGTAACTTATGGAGCCCGTAAAGCTTACTCTTTTTTTCTATTTATATTTTTCAGATCCAGAAGATCCTACAGGACTGAAAATCGATTAGTGAGGAGCATAGGACTTAGACAATTTTTCTTAGTTTAGTTACATTTCAAATAAAATTGCTTTATAAATACTATTTTAATTTTTTATTTAGTTTATTAATAGTATTGAAGACTTTATTATTAGTTTTTTATTTGATATTAAAAAATTACTTTTACTATTGCCTAAGTTAAATTATAATAAATTAAATATTTAGTAAAAAATAGATCTTGCACATTTGAAGGAATTAAATCCAAAGAAGATGTGGCCGTCTATCAAATAAAAATTCAATTATTCTGATGCATAAAAAAATCAATATATGCTGAAAAAGAAAAATAAAAATTCAATCTTTTCCACATACAAAAAAAAATTGCATAGAAAATTATATCATATATAATTGCATATAAAAATTTCTATCAATATAGAAATCGACAAATGCATATAAAAGGAAATTTGTTATTTAGTGATTTGTACACCCAAAAAATTCTACTCACAACAAAAGCACAAGCAAAGAAAATAAAATATAAAAATAAAAATTTGTATTGGTACAAAACCCAAGCACTCACTCAAGAAAGCAAATAAAAGTTCTATTAAAATACAAATCCACACATGCACATAAGATATTCAAACATTCCTACATACAAACAAAAAAAAAAGCATGCATAAAAAAGAAAAAGGTAAATTCAAGCATTCCCACGCACAAAAAAAATTGCATGCTAAAAATTTTAATAATATAAAAATCAACACCCATGCAAAAAAAGAAAATTTTGTTATTTAGTGATTCATCTGCACCAAAAACTTCGACTCAAGAAAAATTCACATAAGAAAATTAGAATATAAAAAAAATTATTAATATAGAAATCGATGGATGCCCATAAAAGAAAAATTTATTGTTTAATGATTGATGTGCATGAAAAATTTTCACTCAAAAAAAACGCATGCATGCATAAAAAAATTTGATTGTACTAAATTAGACTCAAATAAAAAAATTAGTTAATTTAATTATAGTGCCAAAAAGAAAAATTAATTCAAAAAATGCATAAAATCTTTTTTTTAAATGCCTTACCAAATTTATTATATCTATTGAAGTTTTTTTTTCCTTGTATAAGAAAAGAAAAATTGATGATTTTGGTTTTGCTAATATTTGGATCATCCAATACTGTCTCTTCCTTAGACCAGCCAAAATAGTATTTAATGTTACATATAATGCAACTTATTTGTCTCCAAAATCTATTTGACAAAAAAAATATTAAGATCTCTTAATCAATAATTTTAAAAATTAAAATCTATCCCTTAATATTTTATTTTTATTAGTATTTTTTGTTTTTTTTTTTACCTTCTCTATGGGATATGGCATCTTGCATGCCGGTCTCTAAATTGAAAAAACTAAAACATGTATTAAATATGCATGATCGAAGGGGATATTTAGTTTACAATTGAAATAAAAATTAAAATAAAAATCAAAATGTCAGAATTAGAATGATCAAATTTTTGAAAATATTTGATTTATGACATAAAATTAAAATTAAAATTAGAATCGAAATAAAAATTTGAATCTTAAAAAAAAATAAGAATCAAATTTTAAATAAATTGAACCATCCCATTCTATCTCGAAATCAAAATAAAAATAAAAATTCTTTCAACTAAATAGTTGAAATAAAAATCACCTAATTTTATTTCAATTTTAGATTTTAATTCCTTGCAACCTAACATTTCTTAACTTCAGTTGTAAATTTGAGTCCACGATTTCAATTAAACATATGATCTGTGATCTAACGCGATGAGGTGACGTTCGCAAGGCTGCTCCTTCCCTTGCCACCAATCTCTTCACACAGCCAGGGTTAATTTGGTGCGGTGTATGAGGATTGGCATAGTGTACAAGGGATCACACGATTGGTAGCAGGCTTTACATACCAATCCATCAATAAAGCATCATGCACCGGCGTGCCGAGTAGGAGAGCAAGCGTTGCAGCGGGGATACTTGGCAAGGTGGCTTTTCGTTCCCTTTTATGTCTTATTTCCAGGTTCTAATGGAGGTGTACAACCAAAAAAATTTAAAAAAATACTGACAGAAGTGCATGGCATGAGATGCACCTACTATATATATATATATATGTGTGTGTGTGTGTGTGTGTGTTACAGTAGTTGTACACCCAATGGGTTGGTCTACAGCTTACTCCATCCAAGTGTGTGTTACAGTAGTTGTACACCCAATGGGTTGGTCTACAGCTTACTCCATCCAAGAAATTTATGGTCACCCATCCCATCCGTGCTTCATTAATCGTGCACAACGTAATCTAGCCATTTAATCCTTATATATATATATATATATATATATATATATATATATATATATATATATATATATATATATATATATATATTGCGTGCGTGTGTGTTACGGTAGTTACACCCAATGGGTTGGTCTCCAGTTTACTTTATCGAAGCAATTTATGGTCGCCCATCCCATCCGTGATTCATTAATTGTGCACAACGTAATCTGGCCATTTATTTCCTCCATTCATCACGAAGTCCACCTTTCATTTCTTTATTCTTTTTGGAATCTCATGGTCGACTATAAATTGGGCCAACCGCAGGAGTAGAGGCCACCAAAGCTAGCCTCTTCGCTCCTCTTGGCCAAAGCTAACATGGCTCTTCTTGGCGTAGCGGCCAGTGCCAAAACCCATGCTGCTCCCCAGCTCCCAAGACTTGGCAGCAAGGGCTTGGCTTCCCTTGAAGGGAAGGCTAGGCTGCCCCTTTCTGCCATTAAGACCTCTCGTTCTCTTAATATCCATTGCAAGCGGGGGGGTGCTGCTGTGGTGAATGATGTGGTGGAGGCCAAGCCTTCCGTCCTTTTGGGGAGGAAGAGTTTCCCTCCTGGGTTTACCTTTGGAGCTGCCTCCTCCGCTTATCAGGTCACCAGCCCCCACCTTCTAAAACATCTATATTTCTCTCTCTCTCTTTTTTTTTTTTTTGCCTCAGAAAATACGTTATTCAAGTTTCAAGGCTCAAAATAATGGTAAAAACGATGCTATGTGGCACCCACTTTATTCACTGATATATCCAGCATTAGATATTTTAATGGGAGGGATTGGTTGGATCCCTGCACGTAAATCATCAAGCACTATATCAACATTATTCTGGATGATCAACAAAGCGGTATTGCAGCAACCCGAGACTATAGGATATTTTGCAGTACAAAATACACGCTGCAGATTAGGATCCAAACCTTTTTTTTATATATTGAAATGTTATATTCTTTTAGGTAAAATATATCGTGCTCCAGTTGATCATATTGCTTCATCTTTTTTTTCTTTTTTTTCTTTTTTTTAATGGATTATATGGCCTTGTTTATCTTTTGCTGAAAAGAAAAAAAACATTTTAGTTCAAGTTAATTTAATACACTGATAAAAATAATATATTACATTGTATGAAAATTAAGATAAGTTTAATTATTTGATACGAACAAATAATTCCATTACTTTTCCTTTATTTATTTTTTTTTCCCTACTATATGGGCTAGTCATTGTCATATTTTCAGAAAATCCAAATGACTGGGAAACTGCTTCAGTTTTTATTTATTTATTTATTTGTATATCTCAGCAATTTAAATCCTCGCTTTTGTTTCTGCCATATTTTGTTATTATTGTGCTTTGATGTGCATCTCGTGCTCTCCTTCTCATAAACTATTTTGTCCGTGGCTTATGAGTGCAGATAGAAGGAGGCGTGGATTCGAGGGGGCCGAACATATGGGATACGTTTTGCCGTGAATTCCCAGGTCTCTCTTGTGGGGCCCTTCATGTTTTTTTCTTTTTTTTCCTTTTCTCCCGCCAGTGACGGCCCTTTTATATATTCATGTGGAACCAAGCCACCGAGTTGGTTGTCGTCATGTAGCACGGCCCTGACACATCCCACACCGACACTGGTTCGCTCTTTAAAGCAATATTAAGTTAAAAAAAAAAAAAGTAGCGTTATGAACAAAATAGTGTTGTGCAATATTATTATATTAAGTAGGCTTCACCATTTAAACTTCCTGCCATGCACAAGATTTATAAATCACCCAACTAGTGTTATATGACAATTTAAATAATACAAATAATTAATAGTGATGTCAACAAAAGACACAATGAGCGCGGATCATGGATTAAAGATCCTGCCCAATAAATGGGGGATAACTCGATCTCTCTGTCAATATGTATACATAAAGCATGCACGGTAACTTAAACTCTATTGGTCTAGTAGATGCAAAGCTCGATGTTGTGCATCTGGCCTACTTGGTGCACTGTTGCTACCACCCAGCATATATAATAAGTCACATATTTGGGAAGCATGCTGGCCTTTGTATATTATCATGCACTAACATCTCCTTTATGCTATGCTAGATCCTAAGCATCGAGTCAAAACTCAAAAATAATGGTGCTATAAAGCGGATGGTCATACTAGCTTGGTCGATACTGCATCATATTTCCTTACCAAAAAGATATATATATATATATATATATATACTGCATCATATCTGTTACGAACCCATTGGATCTTAAAAGACATCGACCTTCGGATTGTCTACAGAAAAAATTGCTGATAAAAGCAACGGGGATGTAGCAGCGGATTCATACAACCGCTATCAGGTAAAAACACTAAACACATATCCAAGATCTGTTTTAGTTTGTTTCCATTCACCATCTTTAGTGTTATCGGAAAGAGAGACATTTTGAAGATTTTACATATCATTGTAGGAAGATGTGAAGTTATTAAAGGATATGGGTCTGGATGCCTATAGATTCTCCATCTCTTGGTCGAGGATTTTACCAAGTAAGGTTTAACTCAATGCTCTAGTTTGTTTGAGAGAATTGACCCGTTTTAAAATCCCACCTCATTCCAATGGAATAAGGAAAGGAGCAAAGAATGTCCCATAATGTTTTCAATACAAATCTTTCTCTCTCTCTCTCTCTCTCTCTCTCAATCATCCATTTTATTCTATGTGCAGAGGGCTCACTGAAAGGTGGAATCAACCAAGACGGAATTCAGTACTACAACAATCTCATAAATGAGTTGATAAATAACGGTACCTTAACAGAAGCATATTTTTCTTCTATTTTTCAGCTTTTGGTTTGATTAAAATTTTTGTTATTCAAATATAACTTTATTACAGGTATCAAGCCCGTTGTGACATTGTTTCATTGGGATGTACCACAAGCCCTTGAAGATGAGTATGGAGGCTTCTTGGATTGTAGGATTGCGTGAGAATCTTAGTCCCATGAACCACTTTCTAGTACAAGTTTTTCCTTTAATTTATTCATATATATGATGTTTCATTTTCTAAACTAATATTCATCATTTACTAGTCACACCAATATACTAAAGTTGACATCAAAATGATTAATTCTCTTTTATTTACAGTAATGATTTTAAGGACTACGTTGAAATATGTTACCGCGAATTTGGAGATAGAGTGAAGCAGTGGATCACATTAAATGAACCATGGACATTTAGCAGCCTTGGCTATGGCCTTGGAAATCATGCTCCAGGTCGATGTTCTCAAGCTCTTGGGTGCCCAGTGGGTGACTCCACAACAGAACCATATGTCGTTACGCACAATCTTATTTTAGCCCATGCTGCAGCAGCTAGACTCTACAAAGATAAATTTCAGGTAGATATAAAATCTAAAATACTAAAGTTAAGCATTTATAAATTTTATTTTATGATGTAATGTTTGGTAAAATATTTCTGAATAATGAACTGTTTTAAAGCCATACATAATTTAACATTTAAAAGATTATTTGGTAAACACTCATGGCTAAAATCCTTGTTATCAATATTACTCATTCTTGTTACCATTGCCGTGTCATCGTTGTTTCAATGGTCATATTGTGTCCTTCCATATTTAATGCAATAAGCATAATTTCTTTCTCAAAAGTTTTCTGAAAATCTGTTAATATTATAGAAGGTTAGTAACATGGTGTTGACATGCATTAAATTATATATATATATATATATATAGAGAGAGAGAGAGAGAGAGAGAGAGTCAGGCTAGAATTAGGCTTACCGGATTTGGACTCAGATTTGGTCGAATTAAAACTCTATAATATGGATCCTACATCAATGATCCAAGCCATTGAATATGTTTTACTATCTCAAAATTTTTTTTCTTGCTAAAAATCATATGATCTAGCATATGCATCAAGTAGTCAAAAACTGGCAGGGCAGACTAAACAAGTAGTTTCTATGTATGTGCTAGGAGTCTTCTATGATTTTTTTGCGTGCAGTAGTAGACCAAATGGTTTGAATCATTGATATAGGATCCTCATTATCTAATTTTGATCTGATCAAAACCGAGCTCAAATCCAATCAATCTTAAGTCTGCCCTCATACATATATACATATATATATATATATATATATATACATACATACATATATATATATATATATATATACATACATACATATACATATATACACATATACATATACATACATACATATACACATATATACATATATATATACATATATATATCTCACAATGTGTGTCAATTAGTTCTCTCATAATTCCGTTTTGGTTTGCTGTTAAATTCATTAATTTAATGAGTTAGATTAATAGAGAATCTTGTTTGAACTAGTCCTCTCTTAAGAAATAAGGAAAAACAAAATAAAAAGATATAGTAACAATAAGGTAACAAATGATTTGTACATAAATTTTCTTGACATTGCATGAAGTTGAAATATGATATCATTCAAAACTTAAAAATATTAAGTCATACAATCCCATGTCCTTTGTAACTAGTGTGGCAGTGGTCTGAGAAAACTCTCCTTTAGCCTTTGCCAAGTAAAATATTTTATCATTCATAAAAAAAATTCATTCACATGTAACATCATCTTACAAATCTATTTATGTTTGAAAGTAATATTCATATTAATAAACATATTATGTTGGTGCAATATTCACATGTAATTGGCTTTTATAATTATTCAAGTATTGGAAATATGGCCTTAATACATTGCAAATTATTCTACAGGCCTCACAACAAGGAGAAGTGGGAATTACACTGGTGAGTATGTGGTATGAACCATATGATCACTTGCACATAAACGATGAGGCAAAGGCTAGGGCTCTCGACTTCATGCTTGCATGGTAAGTTTATACACAACATGGTTAACTTAAAATAAGAATATTCACATGCAAATATACAATATACTATTTATATTAATAATCAGGAGAAGTACTCTTTTCTTCGATTATACTAATATTGGAGTTTTAATTATACATTGAAAGTTGTATAATGCTCATAGCTTGTGGTTTAGATTTTGCATAGATATATTTGTAGTTTATTTTTTCTCTAAATATTGTTTGGATGCCTAGGCTACTAGGAAAGATTGCACATTTGCATCACCAGCAAGGAACCAGCATCCTGATTTACTAAAAAGCCTAGATCTTAGGTTGAGGACCTCCACACCAAAATTTTCATACAGAAAGGCTCATAATCATGAGCTCTATTTGAATTCAACTAATCTATTTAGCACGCACGCACAGAGCATATCCATTTATATCCAAGTCTAATCATTTATGATCATTATCTTCCCTTCCCAATCAATACTGACTAACTGAATAGAAATTTCTCCTCATATGAGATTTGAAACAGAGATTGTTGTCAGCAAGATGTAATAGTAACCATCTTGAATCAAATACATATTATAGTACTTCAAAGATGATGAGCTATTCTTTTTAAACCAAAACTAGTAAATCTTGTTTGAAAATCTATATATAAAAATAGTCTTTTCCTATAATATGATACGCACATCTCAACTTTTCTAATACATTTGGTATTTCTCTTCATAGGTATATGGACCCACTAGTTCATGGAGATTATCCCTTCAGCATGAGAGCTATAGTCCGGGATAGGCTTCCCTACTTCACCGAAGAGGAATCAAAGATGATTAAGGGTTCCTTTGATTTCATTGGTCTCAATTACTATACAGCAAGATTTGCACGTACTCGTTCGATGACACCAGATTATTCACCAATTCTTCATATTCAGGAGTCATATGCCGATCAATTAGGTTACTTTCTATAATCTCATACATAACTTATGCTTCATATATATATTTGGTAGTAGTAGCAGAATTATAAGTCAAAATGTCAATTTGACAATTCTTTTTCAAGACATATATGCCACTTATTAGTAAATAAATTGTGATGGTGTAGTTTGCCATAAAAACAACTCAAAAAATTAAGAAGTATTACATTGATTTGTAGTTGGATTGCCTAACCCACCTTAAACTAAAGATGTACCATTCTTTCTTCCTAAAAGTTGTCAGTATATTTTATTAAACTAATCATAAAGTTGCAAAATGAATGTTATAAGAACCAATACATTTATTTTTATATCATTACATTTATCTTTACTTTTCTTAATCAATAACCAAATATTTTTGGTAGAGATATGATGAGCCTTTATTTAAGTTATCTTCATGGATTGATGGATGATGCCGGAAGTGTAACAAAAAAAGAACATCTAGAAATAGTAACAACAAATTAAAGGAAATACCTTATTTTAGAATTTTGATTTTAGTCATGATTCTGACTGCTTATCCCATTGATGTATTTATCCTAACTGCTGATATGTTGATATATTTCATTGCAGAGGACAAGGATGGAATTCCAATAGGTGATGAGGTAAAGCTATGATTTTATTGTTTTTATTTTTGAATTTGGCGTACAAAAATTAAGATTCAAAATGTTGTTCTTAATGATTATCAAATATAATCTTAATGTAGGAGTTACAGTTTCTAACTAAAAATATACCAAAAAATGATAATATGGTGATTGGAAATGGTAAGTTATAGATATAAAAAATACACATATTACTTATTCACTGTATTTGAAACCAAAATATATCCATGAAACTATGCACCTTATGATAACAAACTAATTTTCTATTAATTGGGGCTTGTCCTAATAGTCACAATTCTTTGCTTAGTAACAAAAGTTTCTACCTTTGATTCTTAAATAGTACATCACTAAGGCTTCAGACCTAGGTACCTATAGTGTGGTGGGTCTCCCTCTCTCTCTCTTAAAAATAATAAACCATAAAAATTACAAGATATCATAATTTATCTTCTACTTTTCTAAGAAAAAATATATTATTATTTATCAATACAAATAAATATAATATTTGATGAGAAGACTTTAATCAGATTCAAAGATACAAAGTTGCTGATTCATCAAACATATAGCTAGTGTTTTAACCAAGTAAAATTGCAGGTTTCATAATAATATTAACATCTTCGATATTATTGATGTCAATGTTGCTCATAAATGACTAACACTATTAATTATCATTGTATTTTAGTCTGGCACTTGGATATATGTGTACCCTGATGGTATGAAGAATCTTTTAATGTATATGAAGCGGAGATATCACAACCCTCCCGTCTACGTCACTGAGAATGGTTAGTATTGATAAATTAACATTTTTATGGTATCGTTAATTATTGTCACTATTAAGTTATGAGTTATGCATTTTTTTTATTGTGATTTTTCATTATTATGGAAATTTAGTCTTGTATTAAAACATAGTTAACATTGATAAAACAAAGAGTCCTAACTCCCTTATTTAATTTTCTTTTTTTTTTTCTTTTTTCTTTTTTTTTTGATGTGAAGTTAGTGGTTCATGTAAAAATTCATCATTTAAAATGTAATGGATTGAGTTTAATCCAAACAGAAGCTAAAACAAATAAATCATATATAGATTTCATGGTTTCTTTCTTCCTCAAGGGAGAAAGATGCATATCTAAAATATCATTTTAATGAGTGATAATCCAATTTTCTCAGAAACATAAACATAGGTTGATTTCTCTCATAACATATTTTAATTCTTGTAAAAAGAGAAACAATTGATTCTATTTGGAAATAAGGAATTCATTTTTTATTATTTTGTACTATATAATCAAATAATAGGTTTCTACATCAACATGGATGATAAAATAAATATGATGGTTCAAAGAACCCCTCATTTGATGTATGGTGTGAAGCTATGAGATATAAAATGATGCACGAAAACCGAATTCATGGGATTAATTATGCATTGATTTTCTTTGATCTTCTTCTTATAAAAGATAAATAATTTAACATTCTAATTATTAGACTATTTTACAGCATGAAAAACATTGGAAGCATAATAACAGAAATAATTTAACATTCTAATTACTAGACTATTTTACAGCATTAAAAACATTTATTGAAGAAAACTAATAATTTCGAGCTTTGTCTAATCATAGCATGCAGCAAGTTGCAAGAAATTTCTACTATTTATGTAGATAGTATAATGTTAATGACTTTTATGTAAATATTTAATAATTTGATTAAATGCTCTTGACAGGAATTTGTGAGGTGGATGATCCAGACCTGCCACTGGAAAAGGCACTAAATGATTTGCATCGGAAGGAATACCTACATCTTCATTTGAGTGCAATTAGGCAAGCCATGTGGTAAGTTGTGAATAAGGGTTTTATTGTAATATTTTAAGTATACATGTATAGGATATGCAGGATATCTTACATCATCATAGAGAAAAAGAAATAATAATAAAAAGATGGTCTAAAAGAGGAGATAATGAATCATGTAATTTATCACATTGAACTCTAACATTTCTTTCGTCCAAAATTTTGCTTCTTGTAATAGCTTGAGTAAATTTCAATATTATGATGCTAACTTGTTATACTTAAATAACGAGTGATTCACTGTGAGCATACGAAGCTTGTTAATGATGATGCCGTATGGAATTTAATGTCATGAAATTAAATTTTCCCTACTCGTATAGAAATAGGAGGTTTCATAATTCGTCTACATATATTTATCCTACTAACATGACATGATCAACATACGAATATCCCCTTTGGTTAGATATAGAAAAGAAATTTATAAGTTTGGTCAGAAACGCACTTAAGGATATATCTTAGCTAATATTTATAAAAAAAAGTAAAATTTCCTCTGGTTGCATATTCTTAGTACATATTTTGCACATACAAGGCTCAAAAATGTTGCTGGTAACTTTTCACTCCAACATCCTTATTAGTAGACGTCTTTTAATTTTTACAGGTTAGGAGCAAACGTGAAAGGATACTTCGCATGGTCGCTCACAGATAATTTTGAATGGAACGAGGGCTATACTCAACGTTTCGGGCTTACCTACGTTGACTATGAAGACGATCAAAAACGATACCCCAAGCTCTCGGCTGAGTGGTTTACCCAGTTTCTTAATTCTTAATTTCAGCATGAAGCTCTATTTGCAAGTTAGTAGCATGGTTTGATGGTTTCAAGTTGTTAGGTGCCATGTCAATTTGAGGCTTGAATGTAATGGTCGTCGAAAGTTTATTCTAGAATCTTCCTACTATATATATTTAGCTTATACTGATAATTAATTAATGAACTTCACTTTCGGTGATAGAAAAAAAAAATCTTTGGAAATCATATTTAAAGAATTTTGGAACCGTAAAAGGAAGTGAACGTGCCTGGGCCAAATGTATGCCAGGCGCTACTCTCACGTGGGCGATCCACACCAAAGATGCTCTAAAGATACGACCAATCTTAATGCTATCCAAATAGTCTCTAGGAGGAGGTAAAGTTCCGATGATCCCTTTAATCATCTGGAATAAACTTATGAAATGGTGTGAAAAGTATGGCAAGTCCGTGGAAAATGAAGTGGCTGGTTAGAGGAAACATGTAGGAACAAGGAGGCTTCTTGCAAGACAATATTTTATTTTATTTGTTATGGCAAGTCCAGGGCCGCTAACCTCCCACTTAGGGCTTTAAGCTTTTAACGGCTGGTAGGAGATTGGCCCATCAAAACTTACATATATATTAGAGCTGGCTAGACTAATAGAACGAGCTTTGTTTATTTGTTATGCTGGACCAAGGCCGCTAACCTCCCACTTAAGGCTTTAAGCCTTTAACGGCTGGTAGGATGTTGGCCCATCAAAACTTACTAGACTAATAGATCAACCCATTAAGGGATGGACCTGTTACAAGTAGTAAATGATAATAGAACTTGTTATTCTGGGATGAACCATGATTTCGACAAATATTCTTTGAAACCATTACTGATCGGCAAATATGCAAGAAATATAGAGAATTGAGAATACAAGATGAGGCTGAGAAGAGCAATCATTTAGTAACGCAATATGTAAGGCTCGGATTTAAAAGTTTAGATAAGATGTGGCTAAAATAAGAACTCGCACAACCACCGAGGAAAGCAAGAAAACTGAAATGTTGTGTTGATTCTTTCAAGGGCCATGAAGATTTTTTATTCTTCTTCATCCTTTGAGAATAATAATAGAAATGCCAGCAAGCATTCAGATGAATGGAGTAACAACCTACCTTTTGTTAAACAATTGGAACCACACATCCCAAGAATCAAAGAGTCTCCTAACTAAGAGAAGAGGGGCACAACAACTCGGCTAACACTATTTGCCAACATGCATAAAAAATATAATCAGTATTGAACAAAACAATTCATCAACTCTTACGACATTACTCCACAGCATCCTCCCCCTTAGAACTCACACACACTTTAATTTTCTTTTCTGTAGTATATTCAACAATTCATCAACTCTTACGACATAACTCCACAGCACGCTCCTCCTTAGAACTCATACACACTTCAATTTTCTTTTCTTTGACTACAGTAACAAAGTCTATGATTGCTGCCACAGATGCTCTATTCATTTTCTAAACTGCCCTAAAATTGAAATTGAAATGTGTTGCTGCAAGGCTCGAAAAGTTGAAGTGACATTGCATTGCACTGGAGATCTTATCTAGATCGAGTCGATGTAGATTGCAAATTGACCTGCAAAAAAATTTCAAGAATCGGTAGGGTATCCTCCGATTTAGGATTCTACGATGTCTAAGTCAACTAGGACCTTGAGAATAAGTAGTGAAAATGGAAGACTAGAAAGCAAGAAAGGAGGATTTGGATGGAAAGAGTTGAAATTTGATCTTCCTTGAGTGGAAAAGTTGAGAAAAGATTTCAGCAGAATATTGACTCTATGAATCTTGTGCTTATCTTCGGAAAGGTATCCTACTCCTCTATTTATAGTGGGTATTTGTTTAAGCCGTTCAGCCCATTTAAAGTTTGTTAGATCATTAATTTGTTATAATAGAATTGCCAACTTGGTGGCAGCCGTGGGCCGTTAGTCCATGTGGATATTGGCAGTAGCATAGTTGGAAGACAGCTATAGTCTAGCTGGATGGTAGCTATGTCATAGTCAAAAAGTCACAGATTCCTCTAGGCATTAAGTTGAAGATTATATCGTCAGGATGATTTTTAGCCGACCTCGCCATGGAGTAATATTGATAATGTGGATGTTGGTCATAACCGGTCTCAACTTAGGATACTGATGGTTAGGACGGTATAAATCCGATCTCATCTTCAGCTACACCAAGATATTCAACTGATCTATTATTGGCAAGGTCGGTGATAACCCGACCTCGACATAAAGGTGCTCTCGGGCATGCCAGTTAAAATCAAGTTTTGAAATAGAATGAAGATAGCCAGGACAGCATTATACCAATCTTAACCTAGTCTGATCACTGTTGACTAGCAGGACGACAAAAAACCAATCTTGTCTTATAGATAGGCCATCAGGTTTATTGATATGGTCATGAGGACAGTAAATTGCCAATGTGGTTCATCTGTAAGTAAGTGAGAAGCTGTAGCTGTAAATCGGTATCTCGCTGATGTGAATCGATCAGAATTATGGATCGGTATTAAACCGATCTAGATACAAAACTAACTTACTATATCATCAAATCAATGACTTTTTTTATGCTGCCACGCGGCTAGAGATGATTAGCCATACCAACACTTACCTCCCACTTTTCAAACGCAAAGTGGAACTCTTTACGATGGGTGTGGAATGATCCAAAAGATATCTTTTAACTTATCCCACCAATAACTGCGTCGTACGACCGCAACCAAAATTAATCTCTTAATGATTCGACGTGACATGCTGCCTCATTTAAAAAAACTCCACCATATCTGTCGCATCCAATAATTAAGAAAGCATGGAGAGGTAGCAATCCATCATTACCTATTATGCGGTGCTCAGGCGACATGGGCCATATATCGCTTTGCCATTAATTATCCAGGTCATTATGCAGATCACGCTTACACGGTTTAATCAGAGCAGTTTGCGATGAAACAATTTTTCTCAAATATTCTGGATAGCTAGCAAGTGGCTTAGACCTGATGATAAATGGATTGATCCAGACCATTGTTGCAGTCTATAAATAGGGCTGCAGTGTTTTGAAAATCATTTCACTATTTTGATCCTATGGAGATCCTGCCAAAAAGTTTTTTGGAATCTTCTTGGTGCCTGTGAAGTCGAATGAGGAGAGGATTCTAGTCATCATCGGAGCTGGAGGAGTCACCGATGTCGAAAAAAGCTACTGCACAGTCTCTTTTCCCTTTAGGTAGATCCTTTACCTTTTGACTCTAGTCTTAGGTTTCTTTCGAATAGGGTTTCTCCTTGTCTTCTTTGTTTAGTCTATTCGTTCCCCTTTGTTCTCCTTTGTCTTGCCAAAAATGTCTTCCGATGAAAGTGCTTCTTTTGGCAGTGATAAGAGAAGAGAGAAGAAAGCTTTGGGTGACCGAGTTTCTCAATCAACCTAATCCTAACTCAAGCTTGAGGTGGTTGTTCCATCTTGAGCAACTGTCAAAGCCAGTACATCTGACGAGAATGATTCGGAGTCTCCAATAAGGAGATTTCTGGATTTTCTCGATCCAGGTACTGAACCCTCCATCATAACTACTGATGATCTTCAAAAACTTAGGGATAAGTATATTATCCCTGAGAATTTCCAATTGATAGCTCAGGGCCCGAATGGCCGAGTAACACAACCTTCGAAGGGTTGTATCACCTTCTATGATAAGGCACTCCGGTTGGGTTTACGATTTCTTCTTCATCCTTTCATTTGTAATGTTTTAGAATTTTACAAACTTCACCCAGCCTAGGTCACCTCTAATGTCATTAGGATGATTCTAGTTTTTATCATTTGTTGCACTTTTGCTACCATTGATCTTAGGATCTCTCTTTAGGGCACTGTTTGTCCTGAAAAAACATCCAACTGAGAAAGGCTGATGGTATTTTTCATCTCTATCAAACTATAAATTTGATCCTTTCCTTCCTTTATTCATGACTGGAAGAGTCATTTCTTTTTTGTTTCTTTCGATATCTCTTGAGGTTTCAGTTGCAGCTAGGATAAACCTTAGCTCAAATGAAACTCTAATAGCCAAATTCTGCCTGGGGATAAAGAAGCTTTCAAAGAGATGCTAAGTATGAAGGTGCCCAAGAATGTCCTGATTACATCATAAGAAGATGCATCCTGGATCAGGAAGTTAGGAGCATTTTGTCCTTTTGCCATAACCAAGCTTGTAGTGGTCATTTTGGAGCTAAAAAGATAGCAGCAAAAGTGCTCCAATGTGGATTCTATTAGCCTAACCTGTTTAGAGATGTCCATAAATACTGCAAAAATTGTGTTAGGTGCCAACAAATAGGCCAGATCACTAAGAAAAATATGATGCCTATGAATCCTATCTTAATTGTGAAAATTTTTGACGTATAAATATACTTCATGGGACCATTTCCAAATTTTTTTGGAAACGAGTACATTTTAGTAGCTATAGACTATGTATCCAAGTAGGTAGAAGCCTTGCCATGTAAGACCAACAACAACAGGATTGTTGTCAAATTTCTTAAAGAAAACATCCTCTCCCGATTTGGTATCCCAAAAGCTATTATCAGTGATTGCAGAACACACTTCTGCAACTGATCCTTTGCATTATTGATGAAGTGTAACATCACTCACAAGCTGGCTACATCCTATCACCCATAGACGAGTGAGCAAGTTGAGATTTCTAACCGCCAAATCAAGCTGATCTTAGAGAAGACTATAAGCACCAATAGGAAAGACTGGTTATTGAAGTTAATAGATGCACTGTAGGCATATTACATAGCTTTCAAGACTAACTTAGGGATGTCTCTATATAGGCTTGTGTTTGGTAAGGATGTCATTTGCTAGTAGAACTGGAACATAAGGCGATGTAGGCTATAAAACAATTAAACATTAACTTGGATGCGATCGGAGGCCAGAGGAAATTACAGATGAATGAACTTGAGGAGATTAGGAATGAAGCCTACGAGAACACTAAAATTTATAAGGAACAAATTAATGCTTTCCATGACCAAGCAATTAATAGAAAATCTTTTACACGTGGTCAAAAAATTCTCATATATAATTCTAGGCTCCACCTATTCCCAGGGAAACTAAGATCTAGATGGACCGAGCCGTATATAGTCAAGAAAGTCTTCTCACACGGGGCCATAGAAATTAAAAATTTAAGTAATTGTGCCATTTTTAAAGTTAATAGATAACGATGGAAACCATTCTTGAAACTATCCATCGAAATTAATGAAAAAGCCATGGTTCTCTATGAACCTACCTATTCCGATTAACCCATTTTTAGAATTAAGTTTGGTTGAAGATATTAAACTTAGCTCTCCTGGAAGGCAATCCAGATCTTTGTATTTTACTTTTATTTTTTTAAATTTATTTAGGTTCTACTTTAGTTGCTCCATTGGACATTATCGAAGCCAAGTTGAGGGGGGGAGGGGGGCAACTACATCTGCTATCCTCAAGGCCATGCTGAGCCAAGAACAAATAAAGCCTAAGTGAACTCCTTCCTTTTTCCTTCTTTTTATCTATCACACTTTATTTCTCTTCTCCATTGATGACAATGTCGTTTAAGTTGGGGGAGGATAAATGATAATAAAAGTAATAACTAAATCATCGAATAAGTTAGTGTTTAGTGTTTAGGTACCTGATTATGCTTATGAATCGAGTTAAACCAAGTACTTTTTAAAAAAAAAAATTGATGCATGGACCAGAGAGTTGGTGAGATATTGAGAGATTGAGTATTATGAAAACTCAATAAAGAATTAAGTCTAGAACATAAATATTTTTTCTTGAGCATTTTTAATTCCTCCTACTAGCATCAAAGAAGAGTACACTTTTTATGAGCTTATGTAGGATAACTATATATTTTTATTAAAAAAATTATTTTTAAAATAAAATAGTTTCTAAGTACTTTTCATCGAGTAATCGGATCTTTTTGCCTAAGCAAGCATTGAATTTTGCATCAAAAGGTGTGAAGGATAAAGAAGCTCTATTATAAAGCTAGTCTTAACTCGTAGTCTGTTTGATTCGAGCTAATAAGCCCGAGTTATATTTTATACCTAGTGTCCTAAAACTATCTGGTTTGGAAGTTATTGACTGAAAACTCACTACAAGGATCAAATAGAAAGCTTAAGGGACTAAAACACTCGATAACAGTACAACATAAAAAAAAATTACTAAATGAAGGACAGAAATAGCACTATACTTGCCCATATGAAAGTTAGACGATTTAGAGATAAAGATAAGGGATAATTTAGAGAAGTTTAGAAAAGGTATAATATTCTTGGCTCAACTTCCACATTGATTAGTACAAATACCCCAATGACATACCTCACTCTCGCTCTACTGAATATAATGGCCCTTTTGAAAATTGCCTAGTGACACTCGAAACTCTAAGCTAATGGTACATAGCCCTAAATCCTTTCTTTACTCAAGGATGAGCAAAGTTCAAATTGGGGGGAATGATCAATACTTAAATTAGGACATTAGAAGTATTAATTTTTGTGATAATTGATCCTTATTTATTAAGAATTTGATGCTCTCTAATCTATTTTATAGGTAATTAGGAGATTAGGCTCACTTAAGCTAAACATGACTCAAATTGGCTTAGATTCAAGTGAACCAGGCAACCAGCTCCCATTCAAGTATGAACGCAACTTACTCATGAAGGGATCAGATGCAAACTCTCAAGATTCAAAGGCCAAGAAACAACTTCTCCAATCAAAGACTTAGAAACAAACTAACTAAAGATCAAAGGCTAGGATTTAAGCCATCTTACCATATGAAACCCTAAGAAGTGGATGCCCCAACATTATGTGCTGCCCCAACACAAGAATTCCTCATGCCTCATCTCAAACTCCATGCTAAAGAAGGCGCACCAAACCTTTCTCCACAACTAACTCCCCCATGTGACTTTTTCTTCACGCTGAACTTAATAATTTAAATATGGTAGAAGTTTAGGAATAACTCTACTTAAACTTGGGATTGGCAAGCCAAGTTTCCATCATATTCGATAAGATTTTGACCAGCTACTCCCTACTCTCTTTCCTTTTAAAGGGCTTTGGAGAGTATCTGTTATAGTCAAGTGGCTAGTAATCTAATGAGAATCAAGGTTTACTCACATAGTTAAGAAAAAAGCATCATTGAGAAATCCTAATCCAAATTTCAATTGAGAATTTATTTAAAATTTTTATTTTATTTTTTATTTTATTTTTTATTTTTTTAAATTAAAATTTTTAATTTTATTAGAACTTAGTAAGAAGAGTTCTATTGGATTTCAAGTCACCTATTAGAGTTATGTTAGGTTGCTTTTTGTTTCTCTATTTAAAGGTTTCACCCATATGGAGAATAATAGATCTGAATAATGATTGACTAATTGAATTTTTGAATTCAGGCTTTGAATCTTTATTTCTTTTCTTTCTTTTATTCTTAATTTTATTTTTATTTTTCGTTTAATTTTTTTTCTTGAAGCTTTTGCATCAATTTAGTATCAGAACAGAGATCCTGCCATCTTCACCAAATCAATGGTGATTCCCCATTGTGTTCCTCCTCTCTTTCTCCCGGCCCGCTACAACCCACCACCGCTATTTTTTCTTGCTTCCCCTCTTTTCTCTTTCGGTCCGTCTCAACCCGCAGACCCACCACGACCTCCCTCACTCGCTATCGATACCATCTTCGTTGTCGACCACCAATGCTGCCTTGATGGCCCTTTCCACTGTCCCGATCGGCCACCTTCATCCCTCGCAGAGTTCACAAGCCGCCTGGTTATCATCACCGTTGCCACCTCTAACAAAAAGAGTGCCAGCGGGCCTGCTATCATCGCCATCCCCGCTATTGGCTGTCGCCGGCGTCTGCCCTTCTCTCCTCCCCATTGTCGTCGACACCTATCTGCCCTGTGGATCTCCTTCAAAAGTCTCAATCAAATGAGAGGCTCTGAACGCTTCAACCCGTCGGCCCCACCGTCAACCGATCGGAGCTCGCCGCCTAGAGGCACGCCTTCACCCCTCGCTAGTTGTTGGAATCTCATGGACCATCAGAGATAAAGGAAACAAAGGTCACCGCCTTTGTTTGAAGAAATCACACGATCCACTGACTATGTATAAGCTATCTATGGATCAGGTCCATAGACCCAATCCACAAAAAAAAAATAAAAAAAAATTTCTTAAAAAATAAAATAATAGAAAAATTTTTCTTAAGAAAAAGAGAGTTTGCCTTCAACTTGCAAGCACCACAAGATAAAAAGTACAATCTCTTCATTAAATATTTAAATTTTTCTAAATCTTTAGATAATTTATATTGTTTATGCCCTTATTTTATTTTTTATCATATTTTTTTCATATATGTACTATTTTTTGCACCAAACATCTACATATTTTGTTGTTATATGCATAAAAAATATAAACAATAAGTTGAACCCTACAATTTTACTATGAGCATCATAACTAAAATTTTAAATATATAATATTTAATTAAAAAAATTAAAGTTCTTTTGTTATCATTACTATTAAAAATCTAAAAGATACATATTGCCCTGGAAAAAAAAACTTGAGTCTGTTAAAAATACCTAAACAGCCTTCGAAAAAATTTTAAACCAGATCTGCTAGTCTTTAGACAAACTTCACACTGAAATTAGTAAACTTCATACTATCCAAGTAAATAGCTACATAAATCTCATAGGTCAACAGATGGAACGTCAATTATCCCTAAGAGAGTTAAGAATAGACAAACAACCTGAAGAAGATAATCTTCCTACTAATCAACCTATTCATCGATCTTCCTCACGAAATTTTAAACCTATTGTAGGCCAAAGTAATGTCATGCATACTAGTCAGACCTCCTCAATTTATACAACAGTTTCTCTAATTATCCACCACTTCATGAATAATTTTGAGGATCCATATTTTCATAGAAAAGATGAGTATGATAGAGAAGGATATGTAGTAGAAGTAGAACTGTCAAATCTATATTTAAAAATTCTAGGCAGCCTACTAGGTATGCATGAAATTCTAAACAGTTTAGACTCTAAGGACAATAATATAGAACATATCTAAATAAATATGAAGATTTAGAAGAACCACTAAAAAAGATTAAAGTTAAAGTTGCTTCTTATCATGGTAGATTGGATCCAAAAGCTTTTCATGACTGGTTGTTAGATTTAGATCCTACTTTAAATGGTATCACATGTTGGATGCCTCTCGCATTCACTTCGCAAAAATGAACCTAATAGGATCAGCCAAACGATATTGGCAAACTGTTGAAAGGGACTTAAAGCGAGTAGGACATCCTTCTATAGTACTTTAGGAGGAAATAAAATTTAAGCCGTGCAAAAAATATATTCTTATTTATTATAAAAATTAATTATTAGATCAATGGTATACTCTTAGACAAGAAAATACTAGTGTCACTGACTATATGACTTGTTTTAAGGATCTATAGTTGAGATGTGATATTTCTAAGTCATAAAAATTAGTTTTTAAATTTATTAGCAGTTTATGAAATAATCTAAAAGGAGAAGTTTTTTTGTATTCATCCGATTCTGTAGGAAAAATCTATTATAAAATTTTAAAATTAAAAAATTTTATAGAACTTCATCTTAGAGAAGAATTTCTTTTTTCTAATAAATCTAGGCAGTCTAAATCTATCTGTGATAGTCGTATAAGAAATATATCACAAATAGCTCCTTTCCGTTCAGGATCGAATCCCACAAACACTAGGACACAAGAACCTGTGTCGAAGATTTCTCAATCAGCTAGTTTTTCAAACATAGAGTTTCCATGGAAAGGATCACATAACTGCTAGATGTTCATGCCGTACTCTGATAATAGAATCAGAATATAAGAAAATAATACTCGCTAAAAATGCACTAGAAGATTTTAATCTCTTAAAATCAGCTAATTCTGAGAAAGAGTATAAAGAAGAATATAAAAAATCAAGAGATCAAGTCAATGTCATGCACTGCATAGTCACCACTCCTACATATTCTGAAGCTTGAAAATGTACTAATATTTTTCATACATATGTACAATATGAGAATAAAGTATGTAAACTTATCATTGATGATGGTAGTTATATGAATATAGTATCTAAGTCTGGCATTAATTGACTAAAACTGAAACCTCAACCTCATCCTCATCCTTGTAGAGTTGCTTGGATAGACAAAATATTTCTCCTAATCAATGAATATTGTCTAGTATCAATTAAAATAGAAGCTTATTCTACTGAGATTATTTATGATATTTTACCGATGAAGATAGCTAGTCTCTTATTAGGTCAACCTTGGATCTATAATGTAGATGCCAATAATTTTGAAAAAAATATCTATGTATTTATGCATAAAGATAAGAAAATTAGGTTAAATCCCGCCAAACCTAATGAATCCTGTCCTTTTAGAAAAGATAAGAATTTATCTCAATCTTCTAAACAAAAGAACTGTCATATTTTAATCCATAAGAAATTTGAAGAAGAAAGTTTAGAAACTAGAATCATGTTAGTAGTCATTCTTAAAGAAAAAATTCGATTGACCTCAAACATTGAAGATAACCCACTTCCTGAGATTAAACTCCTATTAGAAGAATTTAAGGATGTGACTCTAGAAGAAATACCAGATGGCCTTCCTTTCTTATGAGATATTCAGTATGCCATTGATTTAGTTCTAGGATCCCAATCTTCCATACTATATGTTGAATCCTAAGAAACGTGAGAAAATAAGAAGGCAAGTAGATGATTTATTATAAAAAGGTCATATTCATCCTAGTCTTAATCCATATACCATACCAGCTCTTCTAACATCAAAGAAAAATAGTACATAGTACATGAAGGATGGATATAGATGGTAGGGCCTTCAATAAAATTACTATCAAGTATAGATTTTTTATTTCTAGACTTGAAGACATACTTAACCAGTTAGCCGGCTCTGTAATTTATTCTAAATTTGATTTACATAGTGGATATCATCAAATTAGAATTCGACCTGGAGATGAATAAAAAATTACTTTTAAAATTCAAGATGGACTTTATGAATGGTTAGATATACCATTTGGGTTATCTAATGCTCCTAATACATTTATGAGATTTATGACTGAATTGTTAAGACCCTTCATTGGTAGATTCTTAGTTGTCTATTTTGATGATATCCTAATCTATAGTAGGTCGTCATTTTAGGAAAGTCTTTATTACTCTTAGATCCACTAGATTATATATTAATCTTAAAAAGTATTTGTTCCTTCATAGTCAAGTACTATTTTTAGGATATGTAGTATCTTCCTAGAGTATTATGGCTGACCCTGAGAAAGTGAAAGCAATTAAAGAATAGCCTAAACTAAATTTTTTTCTAAGGTTATTAGTTTTATTAAAGATCTAGCTTCTTTCTATAGACGATTTATTAGAAAATTTAGTATCATCATGACTCCTATCACGAATTGTATGAAGAAGGATGAGTTTCATTAGATAGCTAATGCTGCCAGAGCTTTTAATAAAATAAAGCTTAGGATGACCAAAATACCTGTATTGATACATCCTGACTTTTCAAAAATTTTTGAAATAGCCTATGATGCATCAGGCATACGAATTAGAAAATTTCTTAGCCGGGAGGGTCATCAGATAGCCTATTCTAGTAAAAAACTTAATGAAGCTAAGTAAAAATACTCTATATATGATAAAAAAATTTTACGCTATAATTCAAGCCCTTAGGTGTTGGCGATGCTACCTTTTACCTAAAGAGTTTGTTCTATATTCTAATCACTTATTCTTTAGGTATATGCAATTTCAGAAGAAACTTAGTGCCAGATATCTTAAGTGAGTAGAGTTTCTTCAAAATTATATCTTTATCCTCAAACACCAAGCTGGTGTTAAGAATAGAATCATTGATGCATTAAGTAGAGTAATTATTATCCTTCAATCTATGAATACCGAGGTAGTGAGTTTTGAGCGAATAAAAGATGATTACCAGTATTGTCCTAATTTTTCTAATATTTATCAAGAGGTTAGTCAAGAAAATCATCAAGAATATGTTGACTTGTAATTAGAGATGATTATTTATTTAAAGATTGTCATCTTTGTATACCTCGAACAACTTTATAAATTTTTTTTGTTTGAAAACTTCATGCAGAAGGATTAGCAGGTCATTTTGGGTGCAATAAGATTATAACTATGGTTGAAGATAGATTTTACTGACCATCTCTTAAAAAGGACATAGCTAGAATCTTATCTCAGTATCGTACATGTCAATTAGCTAAGGCTAGAAAATAAAATATTGGATTATATACTCCTTTATCGATTTTTCATTCCCCATGGAAAGATCTTAGTATGGATTTTATGCTTAAATTATCTAGATTGTTCGGAAACATGATTCAATTTTAGTTATTGTTCATAGATTGTTAGAAAAGACTTCTGATGCTTCTTCTGTTGCTAATTATTCTTTAGAAAAAATGTTAGACTTCACAAATTATCCACTTCAATAGTATCTGACCATGATGTAAAATTTATAAATTTTTTTTAAAAAATTCTATGAAAATTATTTGGAACTACTTTAAAAATTTTTTCAGCTTTTCATTCCTAAACAGATGGTCAAACAAAAATTATAAATAGAAGTCTTGGTAATTTACTTAAATATCTAGTTAGAGATAAATTTGGAACGTGGGATTTATCATTATCCATTACAAAATTTGCTTACAATAACTCAATGAATAGGTCTACTAGCAAAAATTTTTTTGAAATTATTTATGACTTTAATCTCCGTCAACCCATTGATCTTATTCTCTTACCTATGAATAATCGTACTTCTAAGTCTGCCACTTCTTTTGCTAAACATATTAATGAAATTTATATAAAAATTAGATAAAAGATTGTCATGAGTATAAAAAATATAAATTTGCTGTTGATGCTCACCATAGAAATGTAGAGTTTAATGAGGATGACTATATAATAGTTCGTATTCATCCTGAACGTTATCCATAAAATTCATTCAAAAGGTTACATGCTCGCTCACTAGTCTCTTTCGCATCCTTCGTAAACTTGGATCTAATGCATATTATATAAAATTATCTTTTGATTTAAAATTTAATTTAATTTTTAATGTTGAGGACTTGTTACCTTATCAAGATACATTCGAGCCTCCTACTATGCATGCAGGTGATAGCAGAGATCACACTTCATCTTCTTCAGTGTCAGTTCTAGTTCTTTCATCACTTTCAACATCTTCATCAGATTGAATTGAACGCATTATCATGTATGAGATTGTTTTTACTGCTAATGGAGGATTTTATTGATTCTTGATCAAATGGCATGACCGTCCAGACTCAAACGCTACTTGGATCATCGAAAAAAAACTATAACGTATTGATCCAGATATTTTTGAAGATTACATTAATTCTTCGCTAGAGTCGAGTTCTTTTCAGCCAAAAGGGAATAATGAAAATCAAAATTTACACACATATTCAAGAAGAAAGCGCCGTTGAGAAATTCTAACCCTAATTTTAATTGAAAATTTATTTAAAATTTTTATTTTATTTTTTATTTTTTTAATTAAATTTTTTAATTTTGTTAGAACTTAGTAAGAGAAGTTCTATTGGATTTCAGATCACCAGTTAGAGTCCTGTTATGTTACTTTTTATTTTTCTATTTAAAGGCTCCACCTGTATGGAGAACAATAAACCTGAACAATTGATTGACTAATTAAATTTCTGAATCCAAGGCTTTGAATCTTTATTTCTTTTCTTTTTTTTAATTTTATTTTTATTCTTATTTTTTTTTTCTTGAAGCTTTTGCATCATAATCTTAGCTCTGACTTGAATATTTTTAAGATTGAGCCTGAAATCAAAAAGTGTTATGATCAATTTCAGAGATCCAATCTGAAGATTGGGTATACCGTGATCTTTGTCTATGAGATCCAATCCAGAGATCAGATGTCTTACGATCTTGTTTGTGAGATCCAATCCAGAGATCAGGTGTCTCATGATCTTGTTTGTGAGGTCCAATCCAAAGATCAAGTATCTTATGATGGTTTGTCCTCATTTGACAGGACATCATAGCCTCATTTGGACAAATTTAATTTTACCTTATCCTCATTTAGCAGGACATCATAGCCTCATTTAGACAAACTCAATTTTACCTTGTCCTCATTTGGTCGGACTTCATGGCATCGTTTAGACAGGTTTGATTTTGATCGATTTTATACTCAAATAGTCGAGAGATGACTTGCAATATTTTGAATAGAAATCTATCTTCCTTGAGATAAAAATTTTGAGCTTTATTTAGAATTCATTGATGATACAATCTGAGATTTTTAGTATTCCATATCCTCGAAATATTCGAACCATCAAGATTCTCGATCCTGTATGCCCCTGGGCGAATCACTTCGGTGATTCGGTAAGGTCCTTCCCACTTTGAGGTGAGTAATTCTTGCTCTATGGGTTTTGAGACTTTGGCTCGATGAAGAACTAGGTCTTCTCTATGAAAGATCTTTGGCCTTACTTGGGCATTATAATATCTGACTATCTTTTGTTTATAAATCATCATGTGAATTTGGGCTCTCTCTATGTTTTCTTCAAGCAAATTTAGATCGGTTTTCAGCCGATCTACATTGCTTCCTTCATGGAAGCTTTTTATGTTGGATGTCGGAAGACCAATCTCCATAGGTATTATAGCTTTTTCTCCAAAGATAAGCTTAAAGGGTGTCTCCCCAATTGATCGCCAAGGTGTGGTTCTATAGGCCTAGAGAATGTTATACAGCTCATCTGCCCAAAGATCCTTGACTTTAGTGAGCCTTATTTTTAAATCCTAAAAGATTGTTCGATTCATAACCTCGACTTCTCCATTTGACTATGGATGTTCCACTAAGGTGCGCCTATGGTCAATATGCAACTCGAAACAGAATTCTTTGAATTTTGGATTATTGAACTATCATCCATTATCAATGATAATAACCTGAGGCAAGTCGAGATGACAGAGGATCGACTTCCAGATGAAGTCTTATATTTTTTTTTCTATGATTTGTGCCAAAGGTTCAGCCTCCACTCATTTGATAAAATAATTAATGGCCACCACCAAAAACTTTCTTTATCCTGTCGCTATCGAAAAAGATCCAAAGATATCCATTCCCCATATGGCGAAAGGCCAAAGAGCTACAATTAAGATGAGCTGGGCAGCGGATTGATATTGAATATTTGCATACCTTTGGCACTGATCGCATTTATTGACAAGATCTGTAGCATCTTTTTGAATAGTCGATTAATAATAACTCTGTCGGATGACTTTGTATACTAACAACCTGCCCCCCAAGTGATTGCCATAAATTTTTTCGTGGACTTTCTGAAGAGCATAATCAGCTTCTAAGGGTCGTAAGCATCAAAGTAGTGGAAAAGAATATGATCCCTTATATAATCTTCCATCTAGAATGACATACCATGGGGCTTGCTTTTTAATTTTTTTCCTTGGATCATTTGGTAGGGCTCCCCTATCAATGTAATCCATCAAGAGATCAATCTAACTCCATGATATGCTTGAGCAATCATTAAGATTTCTATGATGTGTTTCTCAAGAACCTCAATAAGCACTTTCCAATTGAGCTCGAGAAAACCCGATGTGGCCATATGTGATAGAGCATCAGGTTGGGCATTCTTTGATCTTAGTATTTGTATAATTTCAAGATCTTCGAAGCTTTTCAACAGCTCTTTTATATTTTGTAGATATTGAGATATAATAGAATCTCTAGCTTCGAATTGGATACCTGTCTGACGACAAGCTATAAGTCTGTGAAAATTTTGAGCCTCTTAATATTAAGCTCTTTTGCCATTTTAAGTCCGACGATGAAGGCTTCATATTTAGCGCCATTATTGGAATTATTGAAGTTAAATCTCAGGGCATGCTCAGTGATGACTCCTTCCGAACTTGCCAAAATTAAATCAATTCCACTTTCTTTGGCATTCGAAGCTCCATCGATATGTAGGAACCAATAAGAATCCCCAATAATTTTCTTCTGAAATTTCTAAGGCTGATTCTTCTTCAGAGATGGAGCATTCCACCATAAAGTCGGCAAATACTTAAGCTTTCATAGAAGGCCTGGGTTGATAATGAATATTGAATTCACTAAGCTCAATGGCCCATTTGGCTAGCTGACCCAACGTGTCTGGTCGTTGAAAGACCGATCTCAGTGATTGATCAATTAAGATAATAATTGAATAAGCATAAAAATAAGGTCAAAGTCGTTTGGCCGACGTAATCAAAGAATATATCATTTTCTCGATCTTAAATTACTAAGTTTCAGCATCCTATAATAATTTGCTGGTATAATAGATAGGCTTCTATGTCTCTACATCATCTCAGACTAGAATTGAGCTAATAATGTTAGGTGAAACAGATAGATATACGAATAAATCTTTATCTTCAACTGGCTTTGATAGTAACGGGATTGAGCCAAGATATTTTTTGAGATCGTCAAAGGCAGATTAACATTCTTTCGACCATTTAAAATCTTAGATTTGCTTCAAAGTCTTAAAAAAAGGAGGCACTTTCAGCTGACCTAAATATAAATCTCTTGATTCCTGTGATCGGGACTTCATGGGGTAGCTTCTTTTCTTCTTTATTCTTCTTCGCCTACTTGTTCAGCTTCTCTTTTTTCTCTGCTTGCGTACTTTCTAACCTGGATCAACATTTTCTCATAGGTTTCTGAAAATTTCTTGCTGAGGAAGAAGGTTAGACGATTACTCTTGAGTCTTCGCTTTAGGCCAGACATAACAATGGACTTATTGAAATTCTTTACTTCCAAAATGACCACATTGAAATGCACCATGAACTCCCGGAGGAATTTATCCTCCTACTATATCATGGAAAAAAGACTATCCATATTCTTCAAGTGAAGGCGATTGTTCCCAAAGTAAGCGATGATCAACCTACCTAACCGATCAAAAGAAGAAATAGACCCTAGTTGGAGTCCAAAGCACTACACTCTCGTAGATTTTTAGAGAGTGATGGTGAAGGCCATGCATAGCAGAGCATCAGATGCTCCCTGTAACCTCATAATATCTCTAAATCCCTCTAGATGGTCTTGTGGGTAAGTGGAACCATCAAATGATTCCATTGCTAGCATCTTGAATCGAAAAGGAATCGATTCATCCAAGATTTCTTTGGAAAAAGGGGATCATAAGTGAAAATCTTTCTTACTCTAAAAGGGACCTCTAAGCTGTACCTCTATTAATTTTTTTTCAAGATATTGGAGCTTTTGTTCAAGGCTTTCTTTTCATTGTAGCCTCTAAGTGAAAATCTTCATAGGACCATTTCTCTTGATCAAGAAAAATGCTCCTGATGAGATTCTTGATGAACCGACAAATGGCTATATTAAGACAGCTTCTCGGGGATTGCTTCTTGTCATCGCTCCGCTATATGTTGGAGCTATTGCACGACGGTGGTGAGAGCTTGGACTTGTACCAAGATGTTGAACTGCTATAAATCAACCATAGCCGATGATGGAGGTTGAACTATCTCCGGTGCCACTCTAGGAGAAGAAGTCGACAGAGGGTGATTTTGTGCCTTTTTATTCATCATTTCTATAGAATATTGGTAAAAGTTGCGCTTCCTCTAACGCCAATCTGTTACTACAAGACTTCAGAAGTTGAAGTGAGCTCGCGCTAGAGAGTTGATCTGCGTCAAGTCGATATAGATTGCAAATTAACTTGCAAAAAAATTTCAAAATCGATGGGGTATCCTCAAATTTAGGATCCTTCGATGCCTAAATCAACTAGGGCCTTGAGAACAGGTTATGAAAATGGAAGACTAAAAGGCAAAAAAGAAGGATTTGGATGAAAAAAATTGAAATTCAATCTTCCTTAAGTGGAAAAGTCGAAAGCAGATTTCAATAGAGTGTTGACTCTATGAATCTTGTGCTTACCTTCGGAAAGATATCCTACCTCTCTATTTATAGTGAGGATTTACTTAGGCATTTAGAGTTTGTTAGGCCATTAGTTTGTTATAATGGAATTATCAACTTGGTAGCAGCTTTGGATCGTTAGGCCATATGGAGATTGGCTATAGTATAGCTAGAAGACGACTATAGTCTAGCTGGATGATAGCTATGTCATAATTAGAGAGTCGCAGATTTCTCTCGATGCTGAGTTGAAGATTATATTGTCATGGCGATTTTTAGCCAACCTCGTCATGAAATAATATTGATAATGTGGATGTCAGTCATAACTGGTCTCAGCTTAGGATGCTGATGGTCAGGACGGTGTAAATCTGATCTCATCTTCAGTTGTGCCAAGGTATTCAATTACTGGTAAGATCGGTGATAATCCGACCTCGGCATAAAGGTGCTCTCGAGCATGTCGATTAAAACTAGATTTTAAAATAAAATGAAGATAGCCAGGACAGTATTATACTGATCTCAGCCTAGTCTGTTGATTAGCAGGACGATAGAAACTGATCTTGTCTTATAATAGGACAGGCCATCAGATCTAATGCTACACTTGTAGTAAATTAAATAGCATGAACAGATAAACCACCAGATTAAGTGGTGAACTTGAATAAGATATTGTCATATAAAGACCAAAGAATTACAAATGGAAATATCAAGCGTTCTATGGAACCTACGTAACATAACATGCTGGCTCATCTCTTCTCAATGGGTCATTAGGGCTTTGCTGCCAACAAGAACAACAACCATAGTGAAACTAGTTCGGATCTAATATTTCCATCTCTAATGAACAAAGCTAATGATACTTCCGTCCAACATCAATCTTCTCATACAACCCGGTAGCAACACAAACGTAGAAAAACGCAGAACAACAGATTGATACATGTTTAAAGAACCAGAAGATTGCGGGAAATTTAAATTAATAATTTCATTATTGTTCTTGGTAAAGATTCATGTGGACACTAACATTTGTTTCCAACAAATTCAGTTCTAAGATAAAACAGCCAAGAAATAAAAAGATTAAATCAAAAGCTTTCCACGGGGAAAGAAACCAGGGGATCAGGGGAATATCAGAAGAAGAATCAAGAACGTACTTAAAAGATTTTGCGAAAAATCAAATCTTTATACGAAATCAAGCAAGAAGCGTAACGAATTAATGCGAGGAAAAGCCCTAGAATACAAAGACTCGGATCAATTACGAGAACTGGAAAAGATACAAGGGGGAAAAAGAAGACGAGGCGTTACCAGGGACCGATTCGGGTCTGTGAGAAACCCTGATTTTTCGATCGATCCGAGAACTGTCGAAAAGAACCCTGGCCCTAGTTGTCAGAGGAAGCAGCGAGAGCGCTTTTCTTGAAGTGGAAACGGAGAATGGTGGGAGTGAATGAACGTAATAACGGCTGGTTTCCTCCCTCATTTTTATAGATATAAGCCAACGGTCTTCTCAATTAAAGAAAATGATAAACTCGGATTTTTTTAAAATATTATTATTTAAATAATTAATTTCAAAAAT
Organism: Cocos nucifera; assembly: GCA_006176705.1. Classification (NCBI taxonomy): domain Eukaryota; kingdom Viridiplantae; phylum Streptophyta; class Magnoliopsida; order Arecales; family Arecaceae; genus Cocos; species Cocos nucifera. The sequence goes on along the minus strand of QRFJ01000147.1, from coordinate 1,069,032 downwards.
ATTATTATTTTAAATTTATTTGTGAAGCTATTCTGGTTGGGATGATGTGGCGGTGACATGGTGAAATCGCATATTGAATGTATGATATCAGACTTGATATCACATGTTGAACATGTAATTTAAAGTTGAGGTGGCATCCATAGTTAAAATAAAATTATAGATAAAAAAAGTGATTTTAGATGAACTCACATGTTCGACGTTCGATTTCTCTTGAACCCACATTTTGAAGAGGCGGATTTTATTTTGAAATCACATCTTTAAGATATAATTTATTTTTAAAAATTCTTCTATAATGGCGGCCTTATTACTCCAACATGCGAGTTCAAAACTGAAATTGCATGTCCAACATGTGATTTTATTACGTAGCATCCCACTCATTATGAATAAGATATTCTTAAAAATAAAATTAAAAATATAATATTTTTAAAAATTATTATTTAAATAATAATATTTTTTTAAAACATCCTAATAAATTCATCGTGATTTTCTGTTGCACTTTCTCAATTCTTATTTTGTTGAGGAAAAGAAAATGCAAATGCATTTGCCATGTGCACGATGAGCTAGAAATAAGAGAAAAAAAAAATTAAAAAAGAGTGAGAGATAGAGGTGGAAATGAGTCGGGGTCACATATTTTGACCTAGCTTGGCTCGACTTATTTATCTAATTAAGCCAAGCTTAGGCCAAAAAATTCTTTTTATTTAAACAAGCTTGGCCTATTTATGTTTGGCTAGCTCGTGAGCCTACCAAGCCGGCATGTATAATTAATTATAAATAAAATATACATATTAAATATAATTTATATCATATAATTATTATTATTATTAATATATAATATTAAAATTTTTATACTTAATTAAGGACTCTTCATTTTCGGTCTTAATTTAAACTGTTGAGTGTTTAAGACTAGTCTTCTAGACTCTTTACTTCTCTAAACCTTTCATCTTTCCCAATCTTAATTTTAATTGAAACCCTAATTGCTATATCAGAGACAAAGAGCTTCTTCGTCAACCTCCACAGACATAGTGAAGGTTCTTGCCCCTTATACTAGCGTACTCGATGGTAGATTTTAGCTTTCATATTGGTCCTCTGCTTTCTTATACTTCTTTTTTTTTTTTCTTTTTCTTTTTCATGATGAAAACATTAAACACGTAGTCCTTGTATATTAACATGAAATTGGTACTTAATCTCATCTAATTTATTAAATTATTAGTTTATTATTATTAGTTTATCTTTATTTATTAAACATGTAGTCACGGCATATAATCATTATTAGTTTATCTTTTTAGAATATGAAAGCTGGGCCTATTAGTTTCAAGAATGGTTGAGTCATATTTGGTAATAATGATAAAAAATTTGTATATGCTGTCGTTATATATTAAATAATTTTCTATAAGCTTTTTCTTGTTCTTTCTTTCTATAAGTGAATTTTGCTTTTGTGATGTAACTTACTTTTAATTAGAGGAGCAGGTTCTATATGTAGTAGCAGATGAATTGTACAATCTACATTAGTAGATGTTTTATGGACTAGTAATATTATGCAAAATATCATAAAGACCGTGGAAAGGATGCTCTTGTTAAAGATTTTGACTTGGTCTTTAGTAGAGCATTCCTAATTACTTAGAAACAACAATTAAGTATAGTCTAAATTTTCCACTAAAAAAAAAATGTTTCTTTCAAATGCTACCGCCTATTAGTTTGGCTACGTACAAGTGATGAGCTTGCCTGATACTTTTGTGAATGAAAACATATTGCCTTGTTGCTATGTTTGTTATATTGATTTTAATATTATAATTTTTGCTTTGTTGAGCATCTTATATCTAAGCAAGTTTCTCAAGAACTTTTGTGTTTTTAATGTCTCAAGTTAAATTACAACTTGGCTGCAGAAATTGTTCTTAACGCTTGTTTTTGTTAGGATGGCCTCTTAAGAAGGCAATGATGTTGGTTCACAAATAGAGCTTGGGTTAGAGAATGAGAACAATGTTAATAATTACGTGCCGCCATTTCTTTCCACGGAAGAAGAAGATGAACGAGAAAATGAAAATGTTTGTCCCATTCAAAAAAAAAGAAAGAAAACATCAAAAATTTGGACTGATTTCAAAGAAGTTATTCACCTTGATGGTTCTAAAAAGGCTATTTATATCCACTGTAAGGATGAATTTTCTCTTACTAGGACTAGTGCTCCCTCGAAACATAGGAAAAAATGCATAAAAAGGAAATTGTACTTGGCTCGACGGAAAAAACAAACCACCTTACCAGTTCAACAATCTGGGATAGGTTCTGATGTTATCACTCATCCTTATATTGTTCCTGGTGCTAAATCTGAGCAAGAAAAAAATGAGAGAACTTATTGCCACAGTTGTTTTAATGCATGAACATCTTTTTAGCATTATGGAGGAAGATGGATTCATATTTATGCTGAAGTATTCAAATCTTGAATTTGAAAGAATTTCGCATAAATTAGTGAAAAATGATTACATGGCAATATATGAGGTAGAGAAGAAAAGGCTTAAGGCTCTACTGAAGAATGTGAGCAAGCTTAGTCTAACCATTGATATATGGAAATCAAGTCCTCAAATGGTTTAGTATATGATAATCACTAGTTATTTTATTGATACGGAATGGAAACTTCAAAAAAGAGTTTTAAGTTTTGTTAAAGTGCCCCCTCCTTGACGTGGTGTTGATGTAGCTGATGCAATTTTCAAATGTTTGAAGGATTGGAAAATTGAGAATAAAGTGTATTCAGTATCGATTGACAATGCTAGCTAAATACAATGATTCATGCCTCAGGATATTGAAGGACACTTTGCTAAGAAATAAGAAATGGGTTCTCGAGGGAAAGTTATTTCATATTCGATGTGCTGCCCACATATTGAATTTATTAGTTCAGGATGGTCTTACTGAGATTAAAAGTGTAATTGAGAATGTACGTTGTCGAAAATAAATTTCGCTCTCATCGAAGTCCAGTCTGATATTTAGCCTAATGCAACCGATAATCATGGAAGAGCTTCAATCAAAAATTCTTCCTCCAATGGCCGAACCCCAGCCGATCTCCTTCAGCGGCCGAACTTATTCGGTAGCTGAATTCCTTCAGCGGTCGAATCCAACCAAACTCCTCCAACAACCGAACCCCAGCCAAACTCCTTTAATGACCGAACTTCTTTCGAACTTCAGCCAAACTCCTTCGAAATTTCTCCTTCATTCGGATTCCTCTAAGAGCCGAGCTCCTTCTGAATTTCTCCTTCAGTCCAGTGCCTCCAGGAGCCGAACTTCTTCCAGACTTCTTCTTCAGTCAGATTCCTCCAAGAGCCGAACTCCTTCCGGACCTCTCCTTCTCTCGAATACCTCCAGGAGCCAAACTCCTTCAAGATTTCTCCTTCAGTCAAGTGCCTCCACGAGACAAACTCCTTTCGGACTTCTCCTTCAGTCGGATCCCTCCAAGAGTCGAACTTCTTACGGATTTTTCCTTCAGTTGAATTTCTATATGAGCCAAACTCCTTCCGAACTTCTCCGTCAGTCGAATGTCTACAGAAATCGAACTCCTTTCGGACCTCTCCTTCGGTTGGATTCCTATAAGAACCGAACTTCTTACGGATTTCTCCTTCAGTTGAATTTCTACATAAGCCGAACTCTTTTCAGACTTCTCCTTCAGTCGGATTTCTACAGGAGCTGAACTCCTTTCAGATTTCTTCTTCATTCGGATTCCTCCAGGAGCCAAGCTCCTTCCAAATTTCTCTTTCAGTCGGATTCCTCTAAAAGCCAAACTCCTTCTGGACCTCTCCTTCTGTCGAATGCCTCTAAGAGTCGAACTCCTTCAAGACTTTTCCTTCAGTTGGATCCCTCCAGGCGCTGAACTTCTTACAAATTTTTTCTTCAGTCGAATTACTATAGGAGCCGAACTTCTTCCTGACTTCTCCTTCAGTCGGATTTCTACAGGAGCCAAACTTCTTCTGAATTTCTATAAGAGCCGAACTCCTTTCGGACCTCTCCTTCAGTTGGATTCCTACAGGAGCCGAACTTCTTCCAGATTTTTTCTTCATTCGGATTTCTTCAGGAGCCAAACTCCTTCCAAATTTCTCCTTCAATCTAGTTCCTACAGGACCAAAACTCCTTTTGAACTTTTCTTTCAATCTGATTCCTCCAGGAGTCAAACTTCTTTCAAATTTTTTCTTCAATCAAGTTTTCTTTAGGAGTCTGAACTTCTCTGAAATTGATGTATGTCAAAGCTCTTCATCAACCAATGTCTGCTTCCTCTGAACTTTAACTATTAAATCTCAACGAACAGCCACATCATGGCAACGGACATCTCTCTCCGTAATAAACTCCTTGTGACCCCGAGTGGTCTACTATCGGACGGTTACGATAGTCACTATCAATCTACTATAGGCTCAATTTATAAAAGAAATCCCTCAGATACGTTTTCTCTAAGCTTTCTTTTTCTTCTCGAAACTCTATTGAATTCTTGCCTAAGCACTCTATTTCTATTGGTCAGAAGAGCTAACTTGATCGTCGGAGGGTCCTACCGAAGCTACCACCACCGACTCTGGATGAAATTTTATTTTGCATATCACCAACGGTGACCTCTTTCTTCTTCACTGCAGCTCGATCCGACGTCAACCAAATTCTACACCAATAGAATTTTGAATTGGCACTAGAAAAAGGGCCCTATATTTCTGAGGTATTCTTGTTCTTAAATGAGTGCTCAGCCGACCCTTTGGATCTTCTTCTCCAAGGTCCATCTTCATCCTCTCCCTCAATCCTAAGAAATACCTCCAAAGAAGATGACTATCCGGAGATCTACCACTTCTGTCGTCAGATCTGGGTTAAATCCATCTATCCATGCTCCATCATCAGTACTTCAATCTCCTCCTCCATCGATGGTCATGGTAGATTCAAAGCAGTTCAACCTACTGATGCAGTAGGTTCAGAGCCTCACCGAGATGGTACGGGCCATGCGGCAGCCTCCGACGATGATTCCATCAGAAAATCTATCATCAGAATGTCAGGAACCAACCCCAAGAAGAAGCACTTGGGCTAACATACCCATCGCCCCTGGAAAGAAGAAATAGAGAGCAGAGGATTCTTGCTCGGATCATAATTCTTCTTTGAAAAGGATCTTCCCCATCCACTGTCGGAAGCCTTCTAAGATTTGCAATCAAGATGATGTCCTCGATAAAAAATTATAGGAGATGGACCGACGAATTAAGAAACTTCGCTACGTTGCTCCAATTCACCATGATGATGTCTGCACCAATCTTTCTTTCTCTCTCCGAATTATGCAAGAGTCCATTCCATCGAGCTTCAAGCTTTCTCAATTTGAGAGTTACGATGGAACCATCGATCTAGTCGACTACTTGGAGACCTTCCGAATGATGATGCTACTCCATGGTGCGCTAAATGCCATTTTGTGCCGGACTTTTCCATTCACCCTCAAGGGAGCTGTCAGAAATTGATAATTAGCTCTTAAGTCGGATACCACCTTTTTCTTTGATTAGGTGAGCTATCAGTTTGTAGCTCATTTTGTTAGCAACCGAAGTTTTCATTGAGATTCGGATTCTCTGATGAACATCAAGTAGAAGGTGGAGAAATCCATCTGAACTTATGTCACCCGATTTAATACTACTGCATTAGAGGTTCGAAACCAAGACCAGTCAGTTGTGATGATCGCACTTAAGGACGGCCTTCAGAAGAATGATTTGCTGTTCTTCCTAGAGAAGAAGTATCCCAAGAACTTTGCCGATCTGCTAGCTCAGGCTGAGGGATATGCCCGAGCGGAAGAAGCCTTCAAATTGAAGGATGAGGAAGCCGCAGGAGAGTGGCATAGATCCATTGCTGATGGAGGGCCGAATGAGGTTCGGCCATGCTCACGGACCCCCCCTCCCCCCCTGAGTGCAAGCAAGCCTGAACTCCTCCTCAAGCTTATCATCAAAGAAGCCTCGATAGAAAGATGTAAAAAAGTTTTTCCCTCGGAAGGTTCCACAACTACACCTTCCTTAATGATCTTAAAGCTCAAGTTCTAATGGAAATCAAAAATCAACTACCGAGATCAGAAGAATTACGATCTCTCCTAAATAAGCACAATCGAAGCAAGTACTGTCTCTATCATTATGACCACGACCACGATACTGAAGAATGCATTCAGCTTCAAGATGAAATCGAGAAGCTCATCAGGAGAGGCCGGCTGGATCGATTTCTCAGACGTCGGTCTGAAGAAAGAGTAGATTGACCAAGAACACTGTCGCAGCCAAAACTACCAATGAGGAAGGAACAATAAAGAGATCGACTATCTCACAGCATTATCAACACTATCTCTGGGGGGAGTGAGCTGTCATCTCTCAACCTTAAAGCTAGGAAAAGCTTGCCCCAAATTGGAAAGGCCCATATGAAGTAAAGGAGATCGTTCAGCTCGAAACTTATCGTCTGAACGAGTTCAGAGAAACAATGCTTCCTTGACCTTGAAACTCAGAGAATCTGAGGATGTACTACCAGTAATTTTTCTTCAATAAAACTTCTCCATTTCAATATTATTATTTTTTGGTGCAAAAACTATGTGATGATAGGGAAGAAGCAATCAATAATAGCCATGTTAGGAACAGAAGGAGAACCTCGTCCTAACATGAGCAAGTCAAAGTCCTTCAACCTCGACTGGAGATAAAATCTCTCCTGAGCTTCTACGTCAACAGAAGATAAGATCTCCTTCAATCTTGGCTGGAGATAAGATCTTTTCTGAGCTTCAACATCTACGTCAATAGAAGATAAGATCTCCTTCAATTTCGGTTAGAGATAAGATCTGCCCCGAGCTTCTACATCAATAGGAGATAAGATCTCCTTCAACCTCGACTAGAGATAAGATCTCTTCCAAGCTTCAACGTCTACGTCAACAGAAGATAAGATCTCCTTCAACCTCGGTTGGAGATAAGATCTTCTCCAAGCTTCTACGTCAATAGGAGATAAGATCTCCTTCAATCTTGACTGAAGATAAGATCTTTCTCCGAGCTTCAACATCTATGTCAATAGGAGATAAGATCTTCTTCAACCTCGATTGGGGATAAGATCTTCCTCGAGCTTCTACGTCAATAGGAGATAAGATCTTCTTCAATCTCTGTTGGAGATAAGACCTCTCCTGAGCTTCTATGTCAACGAGACATAAGATCTTCTTCAATCTCGACTGAAGATAAGATCTTTCCTGAGCTTCTATATCAATAGAAGATAAGATCTCCTTCAACCTTAGCTGAAAATAAGATCTTCCTCGAGCTTCAATGTCTACGTCAATAGGAGATAAGATCTTCTTCAACCTCAGCTGGAGATAAGATCTTTTTTCGAGCTTCTACGTCAACAGGAGATAAGATCTCCTTCAACCTCGACTGGAGATAAGATCTTCTCCGAGCTTCTACATCTACGTCAACAGAAGATAAGCGAAGAGGCCCTGACAATGGCCCTTATGTGCTCCTACAGTTCGTCAGAAATAGGAGGAAAATCTCATCCTAACGCGAGCAAAGTCGAAGACCTCATTCATTTTTAATGAGATGGAGAGAGAGGCCCTGACAATGGCCCTTATGCATCCCTACAGTCCATTAGAAATAAGAGAAAAATCTCGTCCTAATGCGAGCAAAAATCGAAAGACCTCATTTATTTTAGACAAAATAGGAGAGAAGCCCTGACAATGGCCCTTATATGCCCCTACAGTCTGCTAGGAATAGGAGGAGAACCTCATCCTAATGTGAGCAAAGTCGATGGCCTTGCTCATTTTAGATGAGGTGAGAAGAGGAGATAAGATCTTCTTCAATCTCACTTGGAGATAAGATCTCTTCCAAGCTTCAACTTTAACTTCAACCTCGGTTGGAGATAAAATTTCTCCCAAGCTTCAACTTCAATGTTAACCTCGGTTGGAGATAAGATTCTCCCTCCGAGTTTCAACCTCAATGGTGTAGAGCTCGGAAAAAGATTTTGATAGTCGTCTTTTTTATACTTTCTTTCTTCAAATTTCGAACTCGAAAGTGCAAAAACTATTATTGAAAATAAATTCCGCTCCCGTCAAAGTCCAGTCTGATGCTTAGCTTAATGCAATCGATAATCATGGAAGAGCTTCAATTAGAAATTCTTCCTCCAACGGTCAAACCCCAGTCGATCTCCTCCAGCGGTCAAATTCATTCAGTAGCCGAACTCCTCCAGCAGTTGAATCCAACTAAACTCCTCCAACGATCGAACCCCAGTCGAACTCCTTTAATGGTCGAACCCCAACCGAACTCCTTTCGGACTTCAGCCGAACTCTTTCCAGATTTCTCCTTCATTCGGATTCCTCCAGGAGCAAAGCTTCTTTCGAATTTCTCCTTCAGTCCAGTGCCTCCAAGAGCCAAACTCCTTCTGGACTTCTTCTTTAATCGAATTTCTTCAGGAGTCGAACTTCTTCCGAACCTCTCCTTCTATCGGATGCCTCCAGGAGCCAAATTCCTTCAAAATTTTTTCTTCAGTCAAGTGCCTTCAGGAGCCGAACTCCTTTCGGACTTCTTCTTCAGTTGGATCCCTCCAGGAGTTGAACTTTTTACGAATTTTTTCTTCAGTCGAATTTCTATAGGAGTCGAACTTCTTTCAGACTTCTCCTTCAGTTGAATTTCTACAGGAGCCGAACTTCTTTCAGACCTCTCCTTTAGTCAGATTCCTATAAGAGTCGAACTTCTTACGGATTTCTCCTTCAGTCGAATTTCTATAGGAACCGAACTCTTTCCAAACATCTTCTTTAGTCGAATTTCTATGGGAGCCAAACTCCTCCCATTTTTTTTTTCATTCGGATTCCTCCAGGAGCCGAGCTCCTTCCAAATTTCTTCTTCAATCGGATTCCTTCAGGAGCCAAACTCCTTCTGGACCTCTCCTTCTGTCAGATGCCCCAGCAGCCGAACTCCTTCAAGACTTCTCCTTCAGTCGAATTTCTCTAGGAGTCGAACTTCTTACGAATTTCTTCTTCAGTCAGATTTCTACAGGAGTCAAACTCCTTCTGAACTTCTTCTTTAGTCAGATTTCTACAGGAGACGAACTCCTTCCAGATTTCTTCTTCAATTAGATTTCTACAGGTGCCGAACTCCTTCTAGACATCTCCTTCAATCGGATTCCTACAGGAGCCAAACTCCTTCTAGATTTTTTCTTCATTTGAATTCCTCCAAGAGCCAAACTCCTTCTGAATTTCTCCTTTAGTCCAGTTCCTTCAGGAGCCAAATTCCTTCTAGACTTCTCCTTCAATCTGATTCTTCTAGGAGCCAAACTCCTTCCAGATTTTTTCTTCAGTCAAGTTTTCTTTAGAAGTCTGAATTCTTCTGAAATTGATGTATGTCAAAGCTCTTCACCAACCAACGCCTGCTTCCTCCAAACTTCAACTATTAAATCTCAACGAATGGCCACATCATGGTAATGAATGCCTCTCTCTGTAACAAACTCTACGTGGCCCCGAGCGGTCCACTATCGGATGGTTACGGTCATCATTATCAATTTGCTACAGACTTTGTCTATAAAAGAAATCCTCCAGATATGTTTTCTTTAAGCTCTCTTCTTCTTTCCAAAATTTTGTTGAATTCTTGTCTGAGCACTCTATTTTTGTTGGTCAGAAGAGCTGACTTGATCGTCGGAGGATTCTATCGGAGCCACCACCACCGACTCTGGATGAGACTTTATTTTGCAGGTCACCAATGGCGACCTCTTTCTTCTCCATTTCAGCTTGATCTGGCGTCAACCAAATTCTGCATCAACATACGTGAAAGTGTTAAATATGTCAACCACTCTAATGCAAAGTTGAAGGTGTTTTCTAATATTGCTCAGCTGTTTCAATTGAAAGATAGGAAGTTGATAATTGACTATCCCACTCGCTGGAACTTGAGTTATGAGATGTTATCTACTACTCTAAAGTTCAAAGAAGTTCTTCCAAGGTTCAAAGATAGGGAGCCTTATTATGATCATTTGCCTGAGCCTAAGGATTGGAAAAAGGTGGAGATGGTTTGTGAGGTTTTAAAAGTGTTCAACACAACCACTCTTGTTATATTAGGTAGTGATTATCCCACTGCTAATTTGTATCTTACTGAAATTTACAGAGTGAAGGAAGTCATTAATAATGCAGCAATGAATGGTAACAACTTCATGCATCGTATTGCTTTGTCAATGAAAGAAAATTTTGATAAATATTTGGGATAATGCAATCTAGTGATGGCTATTGCGTGTGTTTTAGATCCAAGGTTCAAACTCTTTGGGGTTAAGATGATTTCCAATGATTTATCATCCAGAAATTGAGGCTGTAAAGAATGTGAGGATTGTGGAGGAAGAATTATACAAGTTATATGCTGAGTATGATTCTTTATACCAAGATGAGATTGCTAATAACAGTGAAGGAAATGGTGGTTCATATAGCACAAACTTATCTACTCTCAATGCTCAAAGTTCTGACTCTGGAATGTCTAAGCTTATAAGCTTGATACGTCAACAAGAGTCTATTCCTCTTGCAAAATCAGATTTAGACTCTTAACTTGAGGAGGGTTGTGTAAGTTGTGATGATAATGCATCCTTTAGTACTTTGCAATAGTAGAAGGAGAATAGCTTGAAATATAAGATTTTATCAGATGATAGCTGACATAGTAGCCATTCCAATCTCAACTGTGGCTTTAGAATCTACATTTAGTATTGGAGAAAGAGTAATTGATTCTTATCGAGCTTCTTTGACTCTAGAATAGTTGAAGCATTAATATGTGGTGGAGATTGGCTTTGTAACAAGTATGGTGTGAAGAAAAGGAGAAAGGTATTTGTTACACAATCTAGTTAATTACTACTTACTACTTAAGGACCTGTTTGGCCAAGCTATGATAATCAGCTTATTTCAAAATTATTTTTTTTAAAATAAAGTTTCAAAAAAAGTACTATGAGAGAAAAGTAGTTTATATTTGATAAAATTATTTAATAAGTACTTTTATCAGTATTTAAGAAGTAGTTTGTATTTGGCAAAACTTTAAAAAAAAATATTTTTGACTATCAAATTACGAAAAAAGACATGTATAGATTTACTTTATAATTAATATTATTTAAATAAATAAATAATTTTAAATATTTATTATGATTAATTTTAATTTAATTTTTTATTTAATTAAAATAAAATAATAAAAAATATATTAAAATCTTAATCAATATAAATATAATTGAATCAAGGATAATACATATTGAATATTTTACATAATTTTTATACAATAATATACATATATCAAAATACATCATTCATTAAATAATGGTAGGATTAGATAAAAATAAATAAGGATAGTTATGGTAAATAATAATTTTGAGTAAGAATATTTTTATTTTAAAAAAAATAATTTTCTACTTCTGCTTCTGCTTTTAAAGAGAAGCTTCAATTTTCTGCTTTCTCCTCACAACAGAAAAACTGCTTTTTCTACCACTCAAAAGTAGATTATTTTTTAAAATAAGCTTGGCCAAACATCCTACTTTTTCAAGATAAGTATTTTTTTTTGAAAAATAAGCATTTTTTTCTTTCCAAAAGCTTGGCCAAACAAGTCCTAAGTACTTAAAGAGTTAGCTATAGTTATAGCTTTGAAATTTTTAGATTCAATAATATATTATCTTTTATGTAGAAAGAAAATATAAATTAATTCATTCTCTAAATTATCTATACTTTATAGGAGGAGATGCTATAAACGGATGTCACATTATCTTGCTCTTGATGATGGAACATGCTCACTGGATGTGGACTCTTTGCACATTGAAATTATGAAGCTGAAACTTATATTATCATCTTTTTTATTCATTTTGGTGCTTATTGATTGGGATTTGTGTAGAATTAGAAACTTTATATTATGCTTTTGCATTTTACTTTATGGTTGGAATTTGTTTAAGATACTGTTGGCTAGTTATTATGCTGTTGAGATGAAAATTTTATGATAATTTATTATTAAAAATAAATTTTATATGGTGTAAATAGACTTGGCCTAATAAGCTAACTAGCCAAGTTAATTTTATAAATAAACTAGGCCAAGTCTAATTTTTTGGCCTATCATAGGCCACAAGCTAGGCTCAGGCTAGTAATTTCTATAATAGGCCTAGTCTTTTAAAATCTTGGTCTAGCTCAACCTAACTCATTTCCATCCCTAATGAGAGAAAAATATTAAACCACCTTCGTATCCAAGTTTCTAAATATTTTTTTGATATATTTTAATTTTTATTGTCTTTCTTTCTCTCCTCTCATATTAATAATAGAGAAAAATATATTTTTGTACAATAAAATTTAGGGCCAATTGAAAGATCCAAATTTTATTTTTGTCAATTTGGTCAATAAAATGGCAAGATTGATCAAAATAAAAAAAACTAACAAATAGAGCTCAATATTGTTTGTCCATGATCGTCATGTAACCGTATGTGGTCCACTAAACAAGCTTACATGATAAAAAAGTTCTTAAGCATTGTTGACATGATATCTTATTGTCTTAATTAATAATTAAGATTAGAATATAGTTAGATTTTCCATCGCATCTCTCATTTTTTTTCATCTTTTCGTCATCCTCATCTAGGACTTCAATGGGAAAGAAAGAGGGATGGAGATAGAAAGGGAAAGGTAGAGGAGAAGCCATTTATTCTAGGTATTAAAGAGAAATTCCATTCTTTCTCATGATTTTGATCCTTCTAAGGAATGAATATAATCATCTAGTAGCAGTTTGGCCTCTTCATCAACAAGAAATGTTCTACCTCTACTCCAGTGTTTCGCTTCATTTGAGAAGAATAAAGTATTGTAACAATCGGCAACTCTAATATCAAATGTTAGAAAAAAATCATGGTACCTCATCTGTACCATGTTGAGGAATCTCTGATCTTGTACGTAAATATGAGGAGATCTGCGATGGATCCAATCTCTGAAGGAAGCAAACACCAGCACCAATCCTAGGTGCTATGATGGGGCACCTCCCTTCTAGGGCTTGAAGGAGGTGCCTCTTCCTCTAGGGTTTCTTCAAGAAACCTTAGGGCAGTAACCCTAGAGAAAGAGAGAAAGAGAATGAAGAGGTTGAGGAAGAAAAGATCTACATTTCATTTTTCTTCATGAAATCCTAATACAATCTATATATTTATACATAGCTAATAGGCTCGACCAAAAATTCTTCTGGTTAATCCAATACATGAAGCACTCACCAAGTCTATGTACATACATATCTTACATGCTCTCATCCCATAGACTTAATTTCAATCCAAACCATGAGTTAGCTACTTTAAGATCTTTCAAACCAGGTCTTAAGACCTCGTGGATCAAATCCAATCCAAGACTAGATAGAAAATTCCATGTAGATCTATCCACCATGTCCAAGCCAGCTCGATGGAGGCTCGAGTCAGCTTGACTGCATCTCATGCCATAGATTTTTTTAATACTATTTTCTATCTACCTTAGAGGACCAGCTTGATCTTGATCTAAGCCAACTTGATCTCAGTCCAAGCTAGCTCAACCTATATCCGAGCCAGCTCCACCTATATTCCAGTCCCTTTTCTTGATTGATACTTCTTCTGACTTTGGTTCTTTACTCTATCTTATATTCTCAGATCTTCGGAGTACCAACCAAGTCTCTCAAGATTCTCACACCTAAATCTCAAGCCCATGGAGAGCTACATGCCACCTCTATCTTAGGACTACTCCTATCCTAGTCTAGGACCACACCTGTCCTATTATTCTCGAAGCCAACTCCTGACTCCTCTTATAGCCTCGTAAGGCTTGGAAGCACCACATCAAATCCTATTTGGTTGGAAAAAATGCAACTATGATATTTTTGTTTGACAATAGACATCATGAACTAATAATAATCCTGGTAGGAGATTTGTAGGCTATCTTAATTACTATGTAAGTATGATTTAATATAATTGAAGGTTATATTTTCTAAAACATTGGTTGTTTTTCAGTTATTGAATGGTTTGATTGTATAGGATGAAGAGTCATGTTGTGAAATTTTGATTGGATAGACCATCCTATGTGTGCTAGATCAATAGTGGTGATCTCTAAATTACATGATGAAATTCAAAATTTAAAAAAATATATATAAGTTTATGGGCTTTTGCTTGTCAAACAAAGCTTACTACAGTACAGAAAGAAGCTAATAGACTTTATAAAGTTGAGTCAAAGTTGATCCAAAAGTTGCAGAATCAAAGGCTAGACATGGGAGTTTTGGAAAAATGACTTTCTTTGCACTGTTTGTATCATAGGTTGTGACTTTTTGGATAATAAATCTATCTTGTAATGATGATGTTGGTATAATCTATAAAGTGAAAAATATACAACGATGGTTGTCATTTAGGTTATGTTCAGAATGTTGGGTTATTCAAAATGTTTATTATAATTCTATACTCTCTGAATTAAACTTTTTCTACGGTTAATGGAAGAAGCAAAAGGATTTTGATCAATTTTAGTTACATCTGTTTAATGATTGAGGTTTTAGTAATGTTGGGGATAAATCCCGCTCCTACCGAAGTTCAATCTGATGCTTAGTCCAATACAATCGATAATTATGGAAGAGCTTCAGCAGCCAAATCTTAGCCAAACTCCTTCAGTCGATCAAACTCTTCAGTGGTCAAGCCCTAACCGAACCTCCTTCAGCTGGCCGAACTTCTCAGCGGTCAGGCTCTAGTCGAATTCTCCAATAGTCAAATTCCTGCCGAACTCCCTAGGAGTCGAACTTCTCTAGGAGCCGAACTCCTCCCAGACTTTTTCAGGAGCTGAACTTTTTTCAGACATCTCCTTCAATCGGACTTCTATAGAAGTCGAAGTCCTTCCGAATCACTTCTGCAGTCGAATTTCTATGGGAATCGAACTTCTTCCAGAATTTTCCTTCAGCCAGACTCCTCTAAGAGTCGAACTCTTTCCAAAATTCTCCTTCAGTCAGACTCCTATGGGAGCCAAATTCCTTCCAAACTTCTCCTTCGATCGAACTCCTTTAGGAGCCAAACTTCTTCCGAACTTCCTCCAGATTCCTCCTTTGGATTCCTCCAGGAGCCGAACTCCTTCCGGATCGCTCCTACAGTCGGATTTCTAGGAGAGCCAAACTTCTTCCAGAATTTTCTTTCAGTCAGACTCCTTTAGGAGCTGAACTCCTGCCAGAATTTTCTTTCAGCCAGATTCCTCTAGAAGCCAAACTCCTTCTGGATTGCTCCTATAGTCAGATTTCTCTAGGAGCTGAACTTCTTTCGGATTGCTCCTATAGTCGGACTCCTCTAGGAGCCGAACTCCTTTCAGATTATTCCTACAGTCGGATTCCTCCAGAAATCGAACTTCTTCTAGAATTCTTCCTCAATTGGATTTTCATAAGAGCCAAACTCCTTCCGAACTTCTCCTTTAGTCAGATTTCTATAGAAGCCGACCCACTTTTGGATTACTCTTACAGTCAGACTCCTCCAGCTCAGTCGAATCTCGAATGCATGCTTCCATCAGACGGCATGGCTGCTATTATCAATCTGGTGATACCACTTTCTCCGTAACAGATCCCATGCAGCCCACAACTAAACGACATGGTCGTCACTACCAGTCTGACGATACCTCTCTCCATAGCAAATTCCATGTAGTCCATGATCAGACGACATAGCTGTCACTATCAACCTGACGATACCTTTCTCTTCGTACCGAACTCCAACAGATCTTGAGCGATCCGCTGTTAGACAGCTACAGCTGTCACCATCAATCAAGCTCCATCTATAAAAAGAAATCCTTCAGATATATTTTTTCTAAGCTCTAAGCTCTCCTCTATCCCTCTAAACTCTATCGAACTCTCTCCTGAGCACTCTATTTCTGTTGGTCAGAAGAGCTGACTTGATCATCGGAGGATCCTACGGAGCCACCACCACCGACTTTGGATGGAACTTTATTTTGCAGGTCACCGACAGCGACCTCATCTTTCTCGACTCCAGTTCGATCCGGCGTCAACCAAATTCTGCACCAACAAAATTGGCACTAGAGGAAGGGCCTCCCCCAAGCTCCAACTTCAACCTCGACTGCTCGAGATAAGATCTTCCCCGAGCTTCTACATCAATAGGAGATAAGATCTTCTTTAACCTCGATTAGAGATAAGATCTCTCCTAAGCTTCAGAGTCTACGTCAATAGGAGATAAGATTTTTTTCAACCTTGATCAGAGATAAGATCTCTTCCGAGCTTTAGAGTCTACATCAATAGGAGATAAGATCTCCTCCGAGCTCCAACTTCAACCTCGACTGCTAGAGATAAGATCTCCTCCGAGCTTCTACATCGACGGAAGATAAGATCTCCTTCAATTTTAACTGCTAAAGATAAGATCTCCCTTGAGCTCGACCTTTAATCTCGACTTCTTCTTCAACCTCAATCAGAGATAAGATCTCTCTCGAGCTTCAGAGTCTACATCAATAGGAGATAAGATCTCCCTCAATCTCGGCCAGAGATAAGATCTCTTCCAAACTTTAGAGTCTACATTAATAGGAGATAAGATCTTCCTCAACCTCGATCAGAGATAAAATCTCTTCAAAGCTTCAGAGTCTACGTCAACAGGAAACGAGCTCCACCTTCAATCTCGATTGTTGGAGATAAGATCTCCTCCGAGCTCCACCTTCAATCTTGGCTGTTGGAGATAAGATCTCTTCCGAGCTACACCTTCAACCTCAGCTACTGGAGATAAGATCTCCCCCAAGCTCCACCTTCAACCTCGACCAGAGATAAGATCTCTTCCGAGCTTTAGAGTCTACGTTAATAGGAGATAAGATCTTCCTCAACCTCGGCAAGAGATAAGATCTCTTCCGAGCTTCAGAGTCTATATCAATAGGAGATAAGATCTCCCTCAACCTCAATTAGAGATAAGATCTCTCCCAAACTTCAGAATCTACATCAATAGGAGATAAAATCTTCTTCAATCTCAGTCAGAGATAAGATCTCTTTCGAGCTTCAAAATTTATGTCAACAGAAGATGAGCTCCACCTTCAACCTCGATCAGAGATAAGATCTCTTTCGATTTCGAGCTTCAGAATCTACATCAACAGAAGATAAGATCTTCCTCAACCTCAGTCAAAGATAAGATCTCTTTCAAGCTCCAAAGTCAATGTCAATAGGAGATAAGATCTCCCTCAACCTCAATCAGAGATAAGAATTCTTCCAAGCTTCAGAGTCTATGTCAATAGAAGACGAGCTCCACCTTCAATCTCGACCAGAGATAAGATCTTTTTTGAGCTTCAGAGTCTACGTCAATAGGAGATAAGATCTTTCTCAACCTCGATCAGAGATAAGATCTCTTTCGAGCTTCAGAATCTACGTCAACAGGAGATGAGCTCCACCTTCAATTTTAATCAGAGATAAGATCTCTCCCGAGCTTCAGAGTCTATGTCAATAGAAGATAAAATTTTTCTCAACTTCGGTCAGAGATGAGATCTCTCCTGAGCTTCAGAGTCTACGTCAATAGAAGATAAGATCTTTCTCAACCTCGATCAGAGATAAGATCTCTTTCGAGCTTCAAAGTCTACGTCAATAGGAGACGAGCTCCACCTTCAACCTCGACTGTTGGAGATAAGATTCCCCTGAGCTACACCTTCAACCTTGGCTACTGGAGATAAGATCTCCTCCAAGCTCCACCTTCAACCTCAACTGCTGGAAAAAGATCTCTCCCGAGCTTCAGAGTCTACGTCAATAGGAGATAAGATCTCCCTCAACCTCGATCAGAGATAAGATCTCTTTCGAGCTTTAGAGTCTACGTCAATAGGAGATAAGATCTCTCTCAACCTCGGCTAGAGATAAGATCTCCCCTGAGCTTCTACGTCAATAGAAGATAAGATCTCCTTCAACCTCGACCGTTGAAGATAAGATCTCTTCCGAGCTCCACCTTCAACCTCAGTTGTTGGAAATAAGATCTCCTCCGAACTCCACTTTCGATCTTGACCACTGAAGATAAGATCTCCTCCAAGCTTCTATGCCAACAGGAGATAAGATCTCCTTCAATCTCGATCGCTGAAGATAAGATCTCTCTCGAGCTTCATCTTCAACCTCGACTACTGAAGATAAGATCTCCCCCGAGCTCCACTATCAATCTTGACTGCTGGAGATAAGATCTCCCTCGAGCTCCATCTTCAATCTTGGCTATCAGAGATAAGATCTTCCTCGAGCTCCACTTTCGATCTCGACCGCTAGAGATAAGATCTTCCAGGAGCTTCTACGCCAACAGGAGATAAGATCTCCTTTATTCTCGACCGCCGAAGATAAGATCTCCCCCGAGCTCCACTTTCAACCTCAACTGTTGGAGATAAGATCTCCTCAGAGCCTATGCTAATAGGAGATAAGACCTCCTTCGATCTTGGCTGGAGATAAGATCTCCCTCGAGTTTCAAAGACTACATCAATAGGAGAAAAAATCTCCTTCAATCTCGATTGGAGATGAGATCTCCTCCGAGCCTCAACTTCAATTTTAACCTCGGCTGGAGATGAGATCTCCCCCAAGCCTCAACTTCAACTTCAACCTTGGCTAGAGATAGAATCTCCTTCGAGCTTCAACATCTGCGTCAACAGGAGATGAGATCTCCTTCAACCTTGACTGAAGATAAGATCTCCTCCGAGCCTCAACTTCAACTTCAACTTCGGCTGGAGATGAGATCTCTTTCGAGCTTCAACTACAACTTCAACCTCGACTGGAGATAAGATCTTCCCCGAGTTTCAAAGTCTATATCAACAGAAGAAAAGATCTCCTTTAACCTTAGCTGAAGATTAGATCTCCCATAAGCTTCAACCATAACATCAACAAAAGACAATGTCTCCCTAGACCTCAACTGGAGATAGGATCCCCCCGAGCCTCAACTTCAATGTCAACCTTGGTTGGAGATAAGATCTCTCCCAAGCTTCAACCTAAACTGACGTAGAGCCCTGAAGAGAACTTCGACAGTCATCATTTTTGTACTTTCTTCCTTCGAGTTTCAAACTCGAGAGTGGGGAAGACTATTGTTGGGGATAAATCTCACTCCTATCGAAGTCTAGCCTGATGCTTAGCCTAATGCAACCGATAATCACAGAAGAGCTTCAATGTTCAAACCTTAGCCAAACCCCTTCGGTCGATTCAACTCCCCAGCGATCGAGTCCCAACTGAACCCCCTTCAGTCGACTGAACTTCTCAGCGGTCGGGCTTCAGTCGAATCCCCCAACAATCGAATTCCTGCCAAACTCCTCAAGAGCTAGACTTCTTCAGGAGCTAGACTCCTTCCAAACTTTTTCAGGAGTCCGACTTTTTTCAGACATCTCCTTCGGTCGGACTTCTATAGAAGCCGAAGTCCTTCCAAACCACTCCTATAGTCGTATTTCTATAAGAGCCAAACTCCTTCCAGAATTCTACTTCAGCCAAACTGTCTCTAAGATACCTTTATTTTTAAAGGAGTGCTCAGCTGATCCTACCGATCTTCTCCAAGATTCATCTCCATCTTCTTCCTCAATCTCAAGAAATACCTCAAAAAAAGATGACTATCCAGAGATCTACCGCATCTACCATTAGATTTGAGCCGAATCCATCCACTCCTGCTCCATCACCGATACTTCAACCTCCACCTTCACCAGCGGTCATAGTAGATTCGGAGCAGTTTAACCTACTGATGTAGTGGGTTCAGATCCTCATCAAGATAGTGCAGGCCATACGGCAGCCTCCGACGATGACCTCATCTTCCTCAGCTCCAACTCGATCCGACATCAACTAAATTCTGCACCAACAAAATTGGTGCTAGAGGAAGGGCCTCCCCCGAGCTCCAACTTCAACCTCGACTGCTAGAGATAAGATCTCCTCCGAGCTTCTACGTCAATAGAAGATAAGATCTCCTTCAACCTCGATCAGAGATAAGATCTCTTCCGAGCTTCAGAGTCTACGTCAATAGGAGATAAAATCTTCTTCGACCTCAACCAGAGATAAGATCTCTTTCGAGCTTCAGAGTCTACGTCAATAGGAGATAAGATCTCCCCTGAGCTCCAACTTTAATCTCGATTGCTGGAGATAAGATCTCTCCCAAGCTTCTACGTTGACAGAAGATAAGATCTCCTTCAATCTCGACTGCTAGAGATAAGATCTTCTTCGAGCTCCACCTTCAACCTTGACTTCTTCTTCAACCTCAGTCAGAGATAAGATCTCTCTTGAGCTTCAGAGTCTACGCTAATAGGAGATAAGATCTCCCTCAACCTCGACTATAAATAAGATCTCTTCCGAGCTTTAGAATCTATGTCAACAGGAGATGAGCTCCACCTTTAATCTCGATTGCTGGAGATAAGATCTCCTCCGAGCTCCACCTTCAACCTCGGCCAGAGATAAGTCTCTTACGAGCTTCAGAGTCTACGTCAACAGGAGATAAGATCTCCCTCAACCTCGGTCAGAGATAAGATCTCTCCCGAGCTTCAGAGTCTACGTCAATAGGAGATAAGATCTTCCTCAACCTCGATCAGAGATAAGATCTTTTCCAAGCTTCAAAGTCTACGTCAATAGAAGATGAGCTCTACCTTCAACCTTGGTCAGAGATAAAATCTCTCCTAAGCTTCAGAGTCTATGTCAATAGGAGATAAAATTTTTCTCAACCTCGGTTAGAGATAAGATCTCTCCCAAGCTTCAGAGTCTATATCAATAGAAGATAAGATCTTCCTTAACCTCGACCAGAGATAAGATCTCTTCCGAGCTTCAGAGTCTACGTCAACAGAAAATGAGCTCCACCTTCAACCATGGCTAGAGATAAGATTTTTTTTAGCTTCAAAGTCTACGTCAATAGGAGATAAGATCTTCCTTAACCTCGGTCAGAGATAAGATCTCTCTCGAGCTTCAGAGTCTACATCAATAGGAGATGAGCTCCACCTTCAACCTCGGTCAGAGATAAGATCTCTTTCAAGCTTCAGAGTCTACGTCAACAAGAGACAAGCTCCACCTTCAACCTCGATCAGAGATAAAATCTCTCCCGAGCTTCAGAGTCTACGTCAATAGGAGATAAAATCTTTCTCAACCTCATCAGAGATAAGATCTCTCTCGAGCTTCAGAGTCTACGTCAATAGGAGATGAGCTCCACCTTCAATCTCGACCAGAGATAAGATCTCTTTCGATCTACGTTAATAGGAGATAAGATCTTCCTCAATCTCGATCAGAAATAATATCTCTTCCAAGCTTCAGAGTCTACATCAATAGAAGATAAGATCTTCCTCAACTTCGGTCGGAGATAAGATCTCTTCCGAGCTTCAGAGTCTATGTCAACAGGAGGTGAGCTCCACCTTCAACCTCGGCTGTTGGAGATAAGATCTCCTTCAAGCTCCATCTTCAACCTCGACCGCTGGAAATAAGATCTCCTTCGAGCTTCAGAGTCTACGTCAATAGAAGATAAGATCTTCCTCAACCTCAGCCAGAGATAAGATCTCTTTCGAGCTTAGAGTCTACGTCAATAGAAGATAAGATCTTCCTCAATCTCGATTAGAGATAAGATCTCTCCTAAGCTTCTACGTCAATATGAGATAAAATCTCCTTCAACCTCGACCGCTGGAGATCAGATCTCCTCCGAGCTCTACCTTCAATCTCGATCGCTGGAGATAAGATCTTCCTCGAGCTCCACTTTCGACCTCAATCGCCAGAGATAAAATCTCCTTCGAGCTTCTACGCCAATAGGAGATAAGTCTCCTTCAACCTCGACCGCTGGAGTTAAGATCTCCCCCAAGCTCCACCTTTAACCTCGACTACTGGAGATAAGATCTCCCCCAAGCTCCACCGTCAACCTCAGCTGCTGGAGATAAGATCTCTTTCAAGCTCCACCTTCAACCTCGGCTTTCGAAGATAAGATCTCTCTCGAGCTTCACTTTCGATCTCGACCGCTGGAGATAAGATCTCTCCCGAACTTCTCGCCAATAGGAGATATGATCTTCTTTAACCTCGATCGTTGGAGATAAGATCTCTCCTGAGCTCTACTTTCGACCTTGGCTGCTGGAGATAAGATCTCTCTCGAGCCTCAGAGGCTACGCCAATAGGAGATAAGACCTTCTTCGATCTCGACTAGAGATAAGATCTCTTCCAAGTTTCAAAGACTACATCAATAAGAGAAAATTTCTTTCAACCTCAGCTGGAGATGAGATCTCCTCCGAGCCTCAACTTCAACTTCAACCTCGGCTGGAGATGAGATCTCCTCCGAGCCTCAACTTCAACTTCAACCTCGGCTGAAGATAGGATCTTCTCCGGACTTCAACATCTGCATCAACAGGAGATGAGATCTTCTTTAACCTCGACTGAAGATGAGATCTCCTCCGAGCCTCAACTTCAACTTCAATCTCGACTGAAGATGAGATCTCTCCCGAGCTTCAACTATAACTTCAACCTCAGCTGGAGATAAGATCTTTCTCGAGTTTCAAAGTCTACATCAATAGGAGAGAAGATCTCCTTCAACCTCGATTGGAGATTAGATCTTCCATAAGCTTCAATCACAACATCAACAAAAGATAAGGTCTCCCTGGACCTTGACTGGAGATGGGATCCCCCCGAGCCTCAACTTCAATATCAACCTTTGCTGGAGATAAGATCTCTCTCGAGCTTCAATCTGAACTAATGTAGAGCCCTGAAGAGAACTTCGGCAGTCATCCTTTTTGTACTTTCTTCCTTCGAGTTTTAAACTTGAGAGTGGTGGGGACTATTATTGAAGATAAATCCCGCTCCTATCGAAGTCCAGTCTGATTCTTAACCTAATGTAATCGATAATCATGGAAGAGCTTCAACGATCGAATCTTAGTCGAACCCCTTCAGTCGACCGAACTCTCCAGTAGTCGAGCTCCAGCTGAACCTCCTTCAATCGATCGAACTTCTCAACGGTCGGGCTCTAGTCGAATCCTCCAACGATCGAATTCCTACCAAACTCCTCAGGAGCCAGACTTTTCTAAGAGTCGGACTCCTTCCAGACTTCTCCAAGAGCTAGACTTCTCCAAGAGAAGGATATTTTTCAGACATCTTCTTCAATCGGACTTCTACAGAAGTTGAAGTTCTTTCAGATTGCTCCTACAGTTGAATTTCTATGGGAGCCAAACTCCTTCCAGAATTTTTCTTCAGCCAGACTCCTCTAGGAGCCAAACTCTTTTCAAAATTTTTCTTCAATCGAACTCCTACGAGAGCGAAACTCTTTCCAAACTTTCACTTCGACCGAACTCCTTCAGGAGTCGAACTCCTTTCGGACTCCCTCCAAATTTCTCCTCCAGATTCCTTCAGGAGCCAAACTCCTTCCGGATCACTCTTGCAGTCGAATTTCTATGGGAGCTAAACTCCTTTCAAAATTTTTCTTCAGCCAGACTCCTTCAGAAGCCGAACTCCTTCCAAAATTCTTCTTCAACCAGATTTTTTTAGGAGCCGAACTTCTTTCGAATCACTCCTGCAGTCGAATTCCTTCTGGAGCCAAACTCCTTTTAGATCGCTCTTGTAGTTGGACTCCTCTAGGAGCTGAACTCCTTCCAGATTGCTTCTACATCCAAATTCCTTTAGGAATCAAACTCCTTCTAGAATTCTCCCTCAGTCGAATTTTCATAAGATCCAAACTCCTTCTGGACTTCTCCTTCAGTTGAATTTCTACAGGAGTCGATCCTCTTTCGGATTACTCTTACAGTCAAACTCCTCCAGCTCAGTCAAACTCCGAACGCATGCTTTCACCAGATGGCATGGCTGCCATTATCGATTTGACAACATCACTCTCTCCATAATGAATCCCATATGGCCCATAATCGGACGACATGACCGTCACTACCAGTCTGATGACATCTCTCTCTATAGCAAATCCTATGCGGCCTACGATCGAATGATATGGCTGTCACTATCCGTCTGACGACATCTTTCTCTCCATACCGAACTCCATGATGCCTCGAATGGTCCGCTGCCAGACAGCTGTAGCTGTCACCATTAATCAAGCTCCGTCTGTAAAAAAAGATCCTCTAGATATATTTTCTCTAAGCTCTAAGCTCTCCTCTTTTTCTCTAAACTCTACCAAACTCTCTTCTGAACACTCCATTTCTGTTGGCCAGAAGAGCTGACTTGATCGTCGGAGGGTCCTATCGGAGCCACCACTATCAACTCCGGATGAAACTTTATTTTGCAGGTCACCAACGGTGATCTCATCTTCCTCGGCTCTAGCTCAATCCAGTGTCAACCAAATTCTGCACCAATAAGTAATATATATTAATTAAGATTTTCTTCATATTATAATTAGAATGTTTATTGATTATATCAATTTCACCTACAACTATAAAATGTTCATTTATTATATGTGGATTGTGATTCTTGGCTATCATGTTCAATTGGTAAGGTAAAATCCAAATCATGGAATAAGGTGGGACCTTGTAATATCGAGTGATTCTGATATCTAGATCTTGTAACGAATATATGAAGAAAATAACAAATCAATCAATATATTCTCTAAGACCTTGAAAAGAACAACTCCCATCCCTTTTTTCTACATAAACCAAATAAGGCAGAGCACTTTGAAAAGCAATAAATAAAGCTGCTAATACAAAATTACATCATACTAGGTAATACATTATACTAGCTAATACTTATGAGCACCTATAGACAATATAAATTTGCATCATACCAGCAAGAGCCTTGACATAAAGTTACTTGTTACAGCAATATAATAACTTCAATCAGTTAGTAGCAAAAGCCTTCATTCCAATACATCATACCAGCTAATACATTACATGCACATACGTCCTTACTAAGCTTATGTATTGATAGTCCATTTTGTCACCATTTTACATCAGTATCATAGAGTTATGACATCCCTATTTTTCACTAAACAACCAGCTTCTTGCCAAGTAATGAGTACATATGGACTGACCAAACAAATAGTAATGAGATGGGAATTTGAAACAAACTACAATTGACCAACTCTAACAATATTGCAAACAATCAAAATAATTTTAGTTTCTATTCACCAACTTATAACATTCACAGAATCAAAACAACAATAATCTCAGTTAGCCAACTCTAACATTCACTGAGTCAGTATAGGAATTGTTTGCATGCATGCAACTCTAACAATTCCATGTTCAGCATACATACAACTTTAACAAAATGACAACCATAACCCAAAGCTTTAACACTTCATATTTACTATCGTGATGTTTAGCTTGACTGATTGAGAGTATTTGACTCCACTGATGCCTAAGTGCTGATAATAGTCCTTCTTTGCTCATGTGACCTTGTGGTGCAATCTCTTATGATGTAGTCCCTTGAGATGCAGTTTTTATTAGGATCCTACGAAGCCGTATGTAACGCATTGGATACTGATAAATTAGCATAACACTACATTGACCATATCTTTTGTGTCACCTATATCATACACTAGGCATAGAACTCACATTCACCTTGCACCTCTTAGTCATAAAAAAAGGTTTCACTTTGACCCAAAACATATATCCCATAGCTAATAGGAACTATCAAGGCCTATATCACGCAATTAAACAGTCTTTGTTAGTATGTTTTCAAGATATTTTTAAAACAAACTTAATCAGTTAAGTACCTTTCTTTTCTACTTCCTTTTTTGCTGTTAATTAGCCATTGATTTTTGCTTTGTACTGCTACTTTGTCTCTAAGATTCAATCTAAGATAATTGATGTAGAAAGTCATTTAGATAGCATATAGTATACTTATATAAATTGAAAATGGGCAAGCATACACCCGCACTATCTCTTGGGAGTTATGGACTCGAGCACTACCCTTCTATTACCTACACCTTGTCTCTTCTTCTCTTGGCTACTGAAAGGAGTTGTACTTAAACCTTTGCATGCTCTTTTGTTATAGCCAACCATGTGACACTTGGAGCATGTCATTGTTTTCCCTTCTTAGATAGCCTATATGGACTCCTAGGCTCATCCAAGTCTCTTCTCCTTTGCTTTTTGGGTCTACCAAGGGATCTTCTAAGTGATGGTAGTTCTGGTGGTTCATACCCAGAATTTGCCCATAGTCTTAGTCCATTGACTGGCTCTATGGCATAGTTATATATCTTCTTGTAAGTTTTAGTTCTAAACCAACGTGCCACATAATTTTTCATAACTTGTCAATTAAACCATACCACTATCATTGCATGGGGTCATGGGATTCCACTAAAATGCCATGCCCTAAGCTACACATTCCTTTGGTTGGATCTACAATCCAACTATCAATCCCAAGCCTCGGTACTTCATAACCACTCTTCCCATTATAGGTTAAGATATAAAATCTACTATCCATCTTAGTTTTCTCTATCTTTGCTTGGATGTCAGGACATATAGGTCTACTAAAAATTTTCACCTCTTCCATTTTTTGTATTAACCTAATTCATAGACCACAATGCTATTGCTAAGACATCATATTTATCATTTTAATTTTGACTTCTTAAAATAATTAAAAATATGTACAAAGTAGCGAGTCAGATCGAATCTATAGGAAAGGCAATGCTTTGTGTTGATGCAGAATCTAGTAGATATCGGATCGAGCTGGAGTTGAGAAAGAAATCATCGTCGATGACCTATAAAATAAAGTTTCATCCGGAGTCGGTGATGGTGGCTCCGATAGAACCCTCCGACGATCAAGTCAGCTCTTTCGACCAACAGAAATGGAGTGCTCAGACAAAAATTTAATAGAATTTTGAAAAGAAGAACAGAGCTTAGAGAAAATGTATCTGGAGAATTTTTTTTATAAATAAAGTTCGGAGCAGATTAATAGCGACGATCGTAACCATCCGGTAGTGGGCCGCTCGGGATCATGTGAAGTCTGTTATGGAGAGAGGTATCCATTGCCGTGATGTGCCCATTCATTGAGATTTAATAGTCAAAGTTTGGAGAAAATAGATATTGGTTGGTGAAGAGCTTTAACATACATTAATTTTAGAAGAGTTCGGACTCTTAAAGAAAACTTGACTGAAGAAAAAATGTAGAAGAAGTTTGGCTCCTGAAGAAATTCGACTGAAGAAAAAATTCGAAAGAAGTTCGGCTGATGGAGAAATTCGACTAAAGAAGAAATCCGAAAAAAGTTTGGCTGATGAAGGAATCTGATTGAAGAAGAAGTCTGAAAGGAGTTTGGCTCCTAGAAGAATCTGACTGAAGAAGAAATTTGGAAGAAGTTCGGCTCCTAGAGAAACTTGACTTAAGGAGAAATCTGGAAGAAGTTTGGTTGATGGAGAAATTCGACTGAAGGAGAAGTTCGAAAGGAGTTTGGCTCCTGAAGGAATCCGACTGAAGAAAAAATTTGAAAGAAGTTTGGCTCCTAAAGGAATCCGATTGAAGAAAAAATTCGAAAGAAGTTCGACTGATGGAGAAATTTGACTAAAGAAAAAGTTTAGGAGTTCGACTTCTGGAAGAATTCAACTGAAGAAGAAATTCAGAATGAGTTCAGCTTCTAGAGGAATCCGACTGAAGAAAATATCCAAAAAGAGTTCGGCTGATGGAGAAATTTGACTGAAGAAGAAGTCTGAAGAAAGTTTGGCTCCTGAAAGAATTTGACAGAAGGAAAAATTCGAAAGAAGTTCAGCTCCAAGAGAAACTTGACTGAAGAAAAAATCCAAAAGAAGTTTGACTTCTAGAGAAATTCGACTGAAGAAGAAGTTTGAAAGAAGTTTGGCTCCTAAAAAAATCTGACTGAAGAAGAAATCTAGAAGAAGTTTGATTGATAGAGAAATTCGACTGAAAGAGAAGTTCGGAAGGAGTTCAACTGAAGTTCGAAAGGAGTTCGGCTCTTAGAGAAATATGATTGAAGGAGAAATTCAAAAGAAGTTCGATTGATGGAGAAATTTGATTGAAGAAAAAATTTAAAAGAAGTTCGACTGATGGAAAAATCTGACTGAAGGAGAAGTCCGAAGGGGGCTCGGCTCCTGGAGGAATCCGACTGAAGTAGAGGTCCGAAATGAGTTTGGCTCCTAGAAAAATCCATCTGAAGGAGAAGTTTGAAAGGAGAGGTCTAGAAGGAGTTTGGCTCCTATAGAAATTCGACTGAAGGAGAAATCTAGAAGAAATTCGGTAGATGGAGAAATCCAACAGAAGAAAAAGTCTGAAAGGAGTTCGACTTCTGAAAGAATTCGATTGAAGAAAAAATCTAAAAGAAGTTCGATTCCTAGAGGAACTTGATTGAAAGAAAAATTTAGAAGGAGTTCGGCTCCTAGAAAAATCTGACTGAAGAAGAAATTCGAAAGAAGTTCGACTGATGGAGAAATTTGACTGAAGAAGAAGTCTGGAGGAGGTTCGGCTCCTGGAGAAATCCAACTGAAGTAGAGATCCGGAAGGAGTTTGGCTCCTAAAGGAATCCATCTAAAGAACAAGTCTGGAAGGAGAAGTTTGGAAGGAGTTCAGCTCTTATAGGAATTCGACTGAAGAAGAGGTCCAAAAGAAGTTCGGCTTATGTAGAAATCTAACTGAAGGAGAGGTCCGAAAGGAGTTCGACTTTCGAAGGAATCCATTTGAAAAAAAAAATGGAAGGAGTTCGGCTCCTAGAGGAATCCAACTGAAGAAGAAATTCGAAAGAAGTTTGGCTGATGAAGAAATTCGATTGAAGGAGAAGTCTAGAAGAAGTTTGACTCCTATAGGAATCCAACTAAAGGAGAGATCCAGAAAGAGTTCAGCTACTAGAGAAGTTCAATCGCTGAAGAAATTCGACTAAGATTTGGCCGCTGGAGGAGTTCGGCTGGGGTTCGACCACTAGAGGAGAATTTTTGATCGAAGCTCTTTCATGATTACTAGTTGCATTAGGCTAAGCATCAGACTGGACTTCGACGGGAGCGGAGTTTATCTCCAATAATAATCCTTCCACTCTCGAGTTCAAAATTCGAAGGAAGGGAGTATAAAAAAGATGACTATCGAAGTCCTCTTCCGAGCTCTACATCTATTTAAGTTGAAGCTCGGAAGAGATCTTATCTCTAGCTGAGGTTGAAGGAGATCTTATTTTCAATCGAGGTTAAAGGAGATCTTATCTCCTATTGAAGGATTGGAGCTCGAAAGATATCTTATCTTCAGTCGAGGTTGAAGGAGATCTTATCTTCTGTTAAGATTGACGTTGAAGCTAAAGCTCGGGGGAGATCCTATCTCCAATCGAGATTGACGTTGAAGTTGAAGCTCGGAAGAGATCTTATCTCCAACCGAAGTTGAAGGAGATCTTATCTCCTATTGATGTTGCAGTTAAAGCTCGGAAGAGATCTTATCTTCAGCCGAGGTTGAAAAAGATCTTATCTTCTCTGTTGATGTTGTAGTTAAAGCTCGAGGAAGATCTTATCTCCAACCGAGGTTTGAAGTTGAAGTTGAAGCTCAAAGGAGATCTTATCTCCAGCCGAGATTGAAAGTTGAAGTTGAAGCTCGGAGGAGATCTTATCTCCAGCCGAGGTTGATGTTGAAGTTGAAGCTCGAGAGAGATCTTATCTCTAGCCGAGGTTGACGTTAAAGTTAAAGCTCGGGGGAGATCTTATCTCTAGCCAAGATTGAAGGAGATCTTATCTCCTGTTGACGTTGAAGTTGAAGCTCGGGAGAGATCTTATCTCCAACCGAGGTTGATATTCAAGTTTGAAACTCGAGGAGATCTTATCTCCAGCCGAGGTTGAAGGAGATCTTATCTTCTGTTGAGGGGTTGGAGCTCGGAGGAGATCTTATCTTCAATCAAGGTTGAAGTTGAAGTTGAAGATCGAGGGAGATCTTATCTCCAGCCGAGGTTGATGTTGAAGTTGAAGCTCGGGGAAGATCTTATCTCCAGCCAAGGTTGACGTTGAAGTTGAAGCTCGAGAGAGATATTATCTCCAGCCGAGGTTGACGTTAAAGTTAAAGCTCGAAGGAGATCTTATCTCCAGCCGAGGTTAAAGAAGATCTTATCTCTTGTTGACGTTGAAGTTGAAGCTCAGGAGAGATCTTATCTCCAATCGAGATTGACATTGAAGTTGAAGCTCAGAAAAGATCTTATCTTCAGTTGAGATTGAAGGAGATCTTATCTTCTATTGACGTTGAAGTTGAAGCTCGAGAAAGATCTTATCTCCAACCGAGGCTGAAGTTGAAGTTGAAGCTCGGGAGAGATCATATCTCCAACCGAGGCTGACGTTCGGAGGAGATCTTATCTCCAGCCAAGATTGACATTAAAGTTGAAGCTCGGGAGAGATCTTATCTCCAGTCGAGGTTGAAGAAGATCTTATCTTCTGTTAATATTAAAGTTGAAGCTCATAGGAGATTTTATCTCCAGCCGAGGCTGACGTTGAAATTGAAGTTCGAAAAAGATCTTATCTCTAGTGGAGGTTGAAGGAGATCTTATCTCCTGTTGACATTGAAGTTAAAGCTCGAAGAAGAATTCTGCTCCTGGGTTCCCATGCTTGCTACTTATTATGGATGCCGAGCTCGTTGTAGATGTCGGATTTGTTGTGGACGTCGAATTAGGATCTCTCTTGCAAACCAGGATAAGGTTCTACCTTTCGCATTTGACGTAATCAGATTGTCATGGGTAAGCACGTGTAAGGATTCTGCATCGAGCTTCTTCCTTCTCCTCATCTTTGGTCTATGGGGTTCCGACCTTTGCTCATGCTAGGATGAGGTTCTCCTCCTATTCCTAGCAGGCTGTAGGGGCATATTTAGGATTGTTGTCTAGGCCTCTCCTTTCACCTCACCTAAAATGAACGAGACCTTCAACTTTGCTCATGTTAGGATGAGGTTCTTCTCCTATTCCTAATAGACCGTGGGGGCACATAAAGGCCATTGTCAGGGCCTCTCTCCTATCTCATCTAAAATGAATGAGGTCTTCGACTTTGCTCACGTTAGGATAAGATTCTGCTCCTATTTCTAATGGGCTACGGGGGCACATAAGGGTCGTTGTCAGGGCCTCTCCCTCCATCTCGTCTAAAATGAACGAGATCTTCGACTTTGCTCATGATTAGGACGAGGTTCTCCTCCTATTTCTAATGGACTGCAGGGGCACATAAGGGTCATTGTCAGGACCTCTCCCTCCATCTCATCTAAAATGAACGAGATCTTCGACTTTGCTCACATTAGGATGAGATTCTCCTCCTATTCCTAATGGACTATGGAGGCACATAAGGACCATTGTCAGAGCCTCTCCCTCCATCTCGTCTAAAATGAACGAGGTCTTCGACTTTGCTCATGTTAGGATGAAGTTTTTCTTCAGTTCCTAATGGATTATAGGGGCACATAAGGGCCGTTGTTAAGGCCTCTTTCCTCATCTCGTCTAAAATGAACGAGGCCTTCGATCTTGCTCATGTTAGAACGAGGTTCTCCTTCTATTCCTAACATGACCATTATTGATTGCTTCTTTCCTATCATCACATAGTTTTTAAACCAACAAATAATAGCATTGAAATGAAGAAGTTTTATTGATAGAAAATTACTGGTAGTACATCCTCAGATTTTCTAAATTCTAAGATTGTAGGAGCGTCTTCCGTCCGAGCTCCTTTAGGTGATAAGTTTCAGACCGGACGACCTCCTCTACTTCATATGGGCCTTTCCAATTCAAGGCAAGCTTCTCCTAGCTCTGAGGCTGAGAGATGGTGGCTTGCCGAAGCACTAAGTCTCCCACACTTAATATTTTATCTCTAACTTTGGAGTTATAGTATCGGGCCACCCTTCACCTGTAGTCCGCCATCCGAACCCAGGCGTCCTCTCTTTTTTCTTCCAGCAGATCGAGGTTGACTTTGAGATCCTGTGAGTTACGCTGCTCATTGAAGGCCATGATCCACGCTGATAGGAGCTTAAGCTCGATTGGGATGACTGCCTTCGTTCTGAAAGCCAAGGTGAATGGTGTTTCTCCAGTCGGTAGCCTTTAAGTAAGTTGATATGACCAGAGGATGTGGTAGAGTTCGTCCACCCAAGCCACCTTGCTCTATTGAGCCTTGTCTTGATGTCTTGCAGCAGGATTCGGTTGGTCACTTTAACTTTTCCATTTGCTTGTGGGTGAGCTACCAATGTGAAGTAATGAAAGATGTTTAGATCTTTACAGAATTCGGCAAACCTCGTTCCAGCGAATTATCGCTCGTTATCTATTATGAGAGTTTGGGGCAAATCGAACTGATAGACGATTGACTTTTAGATGAAGTCCTGTACCTTGGCCTCGATGATTTTTGCTGGTGGTTTGGCTTCGATCCATTTGGTGAAGTAGTCGATCACAATCAGGAGGAACTTTCATTGTCCGGATGCTGTCGAAAAAGGATCAAGTATATTCATTCTCCACTATGCAAATAGCCAAGGTGCACTTAGTGGTGTAAGCTCAGAGATCGGCTATCTTTGTAGGTTTGCATTCTTCTGACAATGATCACATTTTTTAAAATACTTCATAGAATCGTGGTATAAGGTCGGCTAATAGTACCCTTACTGAAGTAGTTTTTATGACAGGGACCTAGCTCCTACATGACTTTTGCAAATTTTTTCGTGCACTTTCTATAATGCGAAGTCGGCCTCTGAATATCAGAGACATCTTAGTAGCAGCAGCGAATACGATTTCTTATACAACTTGCTCTCATACAAAACATACCGAAAGGCTTGATTTCTGAGTTTTCGAGCTTCTTTCGGATCACGAGGAAGAACTTCCTCTTTAAGATAGGCAACTAACGGATCAATCCAGCTCGGCTCGAGCTCCGTCTGCATAATGAACTGTGATTCCTCCGAGCTTGAACATTTTAGAGTTTCGAAAAATACTTCTTTGGATAGTTCGACTGGAGCTGAAGTGGCCAATTTAGAGAGGAGGTCGGCTCTTATATTTTCTGCCCTTGAAATCTGTCGAATGCCAAAACTGTCGAAGATCGGAGTTAAATCCTTTACTTTTTTAAGGTATTTCATCATACTTTTCTCTCGTGCTTCATAATTGTCACTAACTTGACCGACCACTAATTGAAAATTACTGTAGACTTGAAACCGATCTACTTTTAACTCTCTTGCTATTTTTAACCTAGCAATCAACTCTTCATATTCGGCCCCATTA
The DNA here is from genome assembly GCA_006176705.1 of Cocos nucifera. NCBI lineage: Eukaryota > Viridiplantae > Streptophyta > Magnoliopsida > Arecales > Arecaceae > Cocos > Cocos nucifera. The sequence goes on along the minus strand of QRFJ01000147.1, from coordinate 1,036,135 downwards.
TTAATTGCAGAAAATTTGAAGCATAGCGCATACTCGACGACGACTCCCTCAGGACTGACTAAGACTAACCCCGCACCTGCTCCAGCAGAGTTGGACGAACCATCCACGTATAAGATCCAAAAACCTTCGAAAAGGTCGGTACTTTCTTCGGGGAGGCTTGGTTGTGACAACAGAGCGTTGATCTCATTCTGTTCAAGCTCGGCATCATCTAGAATGATACATTCTACTATAAAATTTGTCAATATCTAGACTTTGATTGATGGCCTGGGTCGATAATTGATGTCGAACTTCATGAGCTTGATCGCCCATTTTGCGATTCTTTCGGAAGCATCCGTTCAATGAAGGACTGCTTTTATTGGTTGATCCATGAGGACCATTATGGTATGCCCCTGAAAGTAAGGTTGGAGTCTCCTGACAGTGATTAGAAGAGAGTAGATCAATTTCTCCAGCTTAGAGTACCTGATCTTTGCATCCCTCAGGATCCGACTTATGTAGTAGATCGATCGCTGCATCTTCGCTTCCTCCCTGATCAGGACTGCTGCCAAGGCTGTCGGAGAGATTGCTAGATACAAAAATAATTCTTCTCTAGATTTGGGCTTTGCCAGTAGTGGAGGTGAGCCGAGGTAGTTTTTGAGCTCCTCAAATGCCCGTTGGCACTCCGTCATCCAGCAGAAGTTCTTTAGTTGCTTGAGAACTTGAGAACATGAGGAGAACCTCATCCTAACGTTAATAAAGTTGAAGGCCTCATTCATTTTAAATGAGGTGAGAAGAGAAGCCCCGACTCGGCTGGAGATAAGATCTCTTCCGAGCTTCAATAGAAGATAGAATCTTCTTCAACCTCAATAGGAGATAAGATCTCCTACAACCTCGACTGAAGATAATATCTCCCCCAAGCTTCAACTTCAATCTCAACAGAAGATAAGATCTCCTATAATCTCGACTGAAAATAAGATCTCCTCCAAGCTTCAACTTCAACAGGAGATAAGATCTCCTACAATCTCAATCGGAGATAAGATCTCTCCCGAGCATCAACCTCAATAGGAGATAAGATTTCCTACAACCTCAGTTGGAGATAAGATCTTTTTCGAGCCTCAATCTCAATAGGAGATAAGATCTCCTACAATCTTGGCTAGAGATAAGATCTCCCCTGAGCTTCAACCTCATCAGGAGATAAGATCTCTCACAACCTCGGTTGGAGATAAGATCTCCCCCAAGGCTTAACTTCAACAAAAGATAAGATCTCCTACAACCTCGGCTGAAGATAAGATCTTCTTCGAGCTTCAAGTTCAAAAAAAGATAAGATCTCTCTTAACCTCCATGGAAGATAAGATCTCCCTCGAGCTTCAACCTCAATGGATGCAGAGCATGGAAAAAAAACTTTGACAGTCGTCTTTTTTGTACTCCCTTCCTTCGAATTTCGAATTCGGGAGTGGGGAGACTATTGTTGGGGATAAACTCCGCTTCCGTCGAAGTCCAGTCTGGTACTTAGTCTAATATAACTGATAATCATAGAAGAGCTTCGATCAAAAATTCTCCAGCAGCCGAACTCCTTTCGAAATTCTCCTTCAGTCAAATTTCTTCAGCAGTCGAACTCCTTCCGGACTTCTTCTTCAGTTAAATTCTGCCAGCAGCTAAACTCATTCCAAACTTCACCTTCAATCGTATTCCTCCAAGAGCCGAACTTCTTCCAAATTTTTTCTTTAGTCAAATTCCTCCAACAGCCAAACTCCTTCCAAACTTCACCTTCAGTCGGATTTCTTCATGAGCCGAACTCCTTCGGGACTTCTTCTTCAATCAAATTCTATCAGCACCAAACTTCTTTCGGACTTCATCTTCAATGGATTCCTCTAGGAGCCGAACTCCTTCCGAATTTTTTCTTCAGTCAAATTCCTCCAGTAGCCAAACTCCTTCCAAACTTCACCTTCAGTCAGATTCCTCCAGGAGTCGAACTCCTTTCGAACTTCTTCTTCAATCGAATTCCTCCAGCAGTCGAATTGCTCTAGGAGCCGAACTTCTTTCCTACTTCTTCAATCAAACTTCTCCACCAGTCGGACTCCTTCTGAACTTCTCCATCAGTCAAACTCCATCCGAATTTCTTCAATGGATTACTTTCAGATTTCAAGTAGTATTCCTTCCGGATGATCCCCTCTAGCTGTATTCTCTTTAGGAGTCCGAACTTCTCTAGAATTGACATATATCAAAGCTCTTCACCAACCAACGTCTGCTTCCTCCGAACTTCAACTATTAAATCTCAACAAATGGACGACACCTCTCTCCATAATAAATTCCACGTGGCTCCGAGTGGTCCACTACCGGATGGTTACGGTAATAAATTCCATGTGACCCCGAGTGGCCCACTATCGGATGGTTACGGCTATACATGCTCCATCTATAAAAAGAGACCCTCCAGATACATTTTCTAAAAGCTCTCTTCTCCTTCCCAAAATTCTGCTGAATTCTTGTCTGAGCACTCCATTTCTATTGGCCAGAAGAGCTGACTTGATCGTCGGAGGATCTTATCAAAGCCACCACCACCAACTCCGAATAAAATTTTATTTTGTAGATCACCGGCAGCGACATTTTCTTTTCCAACTCTAGCTCGATCCGACGTCAACTAGATTCTACACCAACATAATTTATCAATAATATCAATATATAATACTTTGTGTATATCAATATCCTCTACCTCTATTACTAATCCGTCAATATAATCAAATGTAGGATGGTTGACAAATGAGTCATCATGGTGAATAATAACTATAACAACTATAACATGCTACAAAGGATTAAAAAATTCATATAAATATGAAGACACTAATTTATTTCTAAATAAGACATGACAGATAATCTAAATCATTAGATAATAGACATCAGGAGTCCACTGAAATATTATATAATAGGCCCTAGAGTAGGCCAAAATAGATATTAGGGGCCCTATAGCATACCAGAAGCCGATATAAGGGGTCCTATAGCAAAGTAAAAGTGGACATTAATGGTCTGATAGCAAGCAGAAGCAAGCATTATGCATATCAATATTTTAGCATCCCAAAGCAAAAATTAGGAGACCATAATCATGACTAAGAGAAAAAATAAAATATAAACATATCATACGAAAGCCCTATAGTATAAATAAAATATAAATCTCCACATGTAAAGGTTCATACAGAAATTCTAATGCTCCCTAATGGTAAACCTATTTTTTAATCCGTATCTCTAAGTTACCATAGAACCTTCAATTTAGGTATCCCAATAATCTTTTTTTTTTGACAGTGATGATGGCATTCCAAAAAGAAATAGATAGATGGCTGATTTAGCCAACCAAGTTGCCAGACACAGTCAATGCCGAAGAAGAATACTTAGAAAAATCTGGTTAAGACTTAGGAGAAAAGAAAGAATAAAAAAAGTTTTTTTTTTTTCTTTTTAACTGACCAAAGTTTTCAATTTTAACTTACTACATAAGCTCGTTGAGTGGGCCATGTGGGGTCACGTGATGGTCATGGATAAATGATATCTATTTTTCTAATTTTGATCGATTTTACTATTTTATTGATCAAATCGATAAAGATGAAATTTAGACCATATTCTAGATTTTATTATACAAAAAATATATTTTTTTTTTAATAATATATGAAGGTTGAAAGAAGTTATATTAGATCTATCAATTCTCTCGAAGTAATACTTTCTACACCATACATGGTACGGCATGATCTGCATCGTGTGTGTGATGATTGATACACACATGAAATCTATATAAGCTTGAAAGTAAAAAGAATATTTGTTTTAGATATTATTATTTATGCACATCATGCCGCGCACCGCATGCGGTGGTGTAGAAAATATTTCCCATTCTCCCGCGCAAATGCTTTTTGAGTACCGGATGGACCATTGCACTCCACGGGGACAAAAATGCATTTTTCCCTTAATATTATATGGAGATAGAAAGAAGCGACACCACACCTATCCATTCTCCCGCGCAAATCCTTTTGGAGTACCACACGGACTGTTGCACTCCATGGGGAGAGGAGTGGTGCTGTAGGTAGCACTTTCTTTTAAAATCAGAGAATGGGTATACTTCGGTTGTTAAAATGGCCCAAGTTTCCATAATCTGCACTCTCCCATTAATCATAATTGACTTGGCCTGTGACCGATCTATAATTTTAGAGCTTCTAAGATCTAACCTACCTAATTCAGATGTAAGTTGTATTTCCAAAGCTTTTAATGGAAACCACCCTAAACTAATCTATATAATTTATGTTAACAGATAAATCTCGTCATCTCTCTCTCTCCGTCTCTATCTATCTATACGTATGAACGTGTAAGATTTAGATTAATCTCGCTTGAATCAATATAACTTGATCTAATTTAAGCCTATCTACCAAGTCAAGTCAAGTTAAATTTCAATTATTTTATTAATTGGATTAGAACTTGTTGGTCCTAACTCATGCCAATCTCACTCTCAAATTTGTTATTTGACTGGACCGATTAGTACCTCAAACTTTTTGGGCTGCTGACAACTCAAACTCATATATGGCATATATTTTATAGAATTTTCAACCCGACTTGATCAAAGTACTCTCTGGCGTTGCATAGGACCCTCACACCTTTCCTGGCCTACGTCTTGCTTGGACCAAAGTAACTTGACTTGGCCAAACTTGTTTGGATACAAAATCTTTTGGACTCAAGTACGAGTTTGGTTAGATAATTAATTTTAGAAGTGATGTTAAGTTTGGATTGGGTGTTTTGTCCATCAAGTAAGATTTGTTTGGCCTCAACTCAAACAAACCTAAATTATATCTAAGGAGAGGCACAAGTTTGAACAAGAGGAAAAATTAGTATGCAAGAATTTAAAAACAATCATGATCAATAATTATTCAGGAACTCTTTGTTCTACTATCTCGAACTTTTACGTTTAATTTTTTTTTAAAAAAAATAATTTATTTTATATTTTTTATATAAAAATTATTATTTAAAAATTTTATTATAAAAAAAATTTTGTTCGCAAGTCAATCGCTTCTATTATAAAGCCAAATGGGTGTAAAAAATAATTCCAGCCGTAGTTCAACTGCATGGTTTTTTAAAACTTAAAAGCATGCTTTCCGTTTGACTTAATTTATGGTCTAAAGATAATTTCATAACATCAGGATCATGATTTTTCATGATCAATCTCGGAAAAGAATCTTTATGTAATAAATCTTATATTTCAAAAATATTCATTTGCTCTTATGCTATTTTTTTTTTTTAGAAGTATGATAGGAAAAAATCTAACCAAAAATTGAGATAAAGATAGGATTGAACTCAAATCACTGATTTCGAATGTCTGACTGCTTTATTAACTTATAATGGCACTATTTGCCTTCATCTCTCTCATGCCGCTCAAGATTTGGAACAAAATTACAAACATGCTCCCAACTAAAAAGCATATTAATTTTACTCTTCATACTAAAAATTAATTGCATGCTTCCTCCTATATAAACTAAATGGTTTGCTATATATCTAGTTTAGTTTCATGTTGAGTATAGTGACCTTTATATTTAAATTTGAATTATTAACTCTCATGATACGTAAGCATCTTTTTTGCCCCTTAATTTTTCACCCTAGATGTACTTATTTGCAGCTTTACCATTCTTACGCCCATAGTTTGACCATGTTAACATTTTTTTTTTTACTTTTGTTTGACCCATTTTATGTTTGCAACCTCTTCTCTTACTTTTTCGTCCATATCAAAATCGAATGAGCAGTATTTCATGATTATGATGCCGCATGAATTAATAAGCTTTTTTGTACTATAGTTTACATAAAAATATAAAAATTCTTAATTTATATTTAATATCCTATTATATATTTAATTAGCTTTAATAATAAGAGATTATATTTTATATATCTTACCACCTTACATATCAACTGAAAGTCCAAATAAGCAATGTCTCTCTCGACCAAGAAATTATTGGCTATAACCGTTCTATCCCAAAAACTTTGAAGTTAAAACATCCTTTTTAATAAAATTAAAAAAAAGAAATCCAGCAAAAGCTAGATGGAAACTAATTTTGAATAATTATGTACTTTATTTTCATTCATGCTTTTCAATCAAGTAGGAAATTTTAAAATTTAAATCACCAAATATAATAATATTTTATTAGATAATCCAAAATCCATTTGGTACAATAGTTTTAATCAATAAATTTTTATTTTGGCTTAACCTTGGATTCAAACCATCCTTTAATTGGCTGGCCTAACCAACTTATTTGGTCACATACCACCCAACTAGTTTATAACATTTGATTTGCTCCATCTGGAACACCACCGACATCAATTTTGATAACAAATCTATCAACAAATCTCAATCAAAAAACATATCAATAAATTGTTATACAGTGTACCAGCGGGATGCACAGAAATTATTAGATAGATCCGATTCAGTGGATCAATCCAAATCACAGAGCATATATACAGTGAATAACAAGATGAATTCCCATAACCGCTTTGACGAAAGGAGGTAACTCTCCAGAGGAGGTAACCCGGAGAGTGGCCGCTGAATTGGTTCATTGGACGGGGTCCATCTAATAATTTCTTGCAGACGCGTCACAGTGGCAGATTTGGGTTATATCTATCACACAAAAGAAGGATTTACCTTCCTTCATACGGATCTACCGTTCGATCATCGGTTTCTTGCTTTAATAGCCGTGCCGACGGATGAATAGGAGCTCGCGGTGCTTTGAGGGCTGTGCGGTGGATGAGCCAACGGTGCTATCGGGCGAAGGATGGCAAATTCTCCTTTCGCACCTGGTCCCCGTGACCGCCAGTCTTTTTTTTTTTTTTAATCTCGGTCTCAGAGGGCAGAATTGCAAGTCAGAAAAGGAAAAGCTTGCTGGCAACATCCCCTTTGCAGAGGACGGGGGATATACTTAGAGGGCACGTACGTTATTAACTCCAATACCCAGCCCAGTTCTAACATTTTAACAAATAAAAATAGACGGCGTTAGATTTCCCGTTTCTCATTACCTCCACGTTGCAGTCAGATCAAGATCAAACGGTCAGAAATGCGTTACAGTGCGAATGCTAAGCTCCATCTTAATGTTTTTACCAACTCGCCCCCGTTCATGTGTCATGATGCAAAATGACCAAAATACCTCTATTTATTGTCACAATCACAGCTGTCGGATCCCAAATATACGGACGCAGGACATTGGACCCATTTATAAAGGCAAGGGCGTCTCTGGTAAGTGGGACATTTAGAGTACGTTACGATAAGGGACCGACTGACCGAGTCGACCGCGGGAAAAAATGCGCCCTGCTCGCTCCCGAACTGGGGACTGATAAAACCTTCTTCGGCCCATAAACGGCGCTAAATAATGGAGTAATCTCTCCTTTTTTTACGGTGATCGGGGTAAGTCGCTTCTCGAAGATTCTTCCCTGAAGGTATTTTTTTTCCCGATTTTTTTGGGTTTAAGAATCTATTTTTTTCTTATTTTTCTGCCTGATCTGATGCTTTTTTTTTAAAAAAAAAGGTTTTCTTCTTGGATTGGGATTATTTTTTGTTGAAAGGATCAAAAGTTGGTGGTCTATTGTTTGCAGAATAAAAGGTTGATCTTTGGCTTTTCGGTTTTGGTTTTAATCCGATCTGAAAATTTTATAATCGACCAATGGAACTCGTTTTGTTCGTTTGCTTTAATGTTAGACCGATAGAAAGTTGAGATTTTTATGAGGTTTTAAGATCTAATAAAGTTTTTACAGATGTTCTGGTTAATAGTTTTCATATTTGGATTACATATACGATTTTGTTGTCTCTCTGGAAAATTAGATTTTGTTCTTATGTTTCTTCATTTTTCCTTCTCTCTAATCTCTATCAAAAATTTGGAGTCACTTGCTCTGTGGTTTCTTGGTTCAGTTTCTATTTAACAAGAAAAATATTGATTTGTTGTTGCGTCTTGTGATAAATGTGATGCCACTGGCGGTGGATTGAATACTATTAGTGAAACCTCTGTGTCAGTTTCCTAGAGTGCTGGATGCACACCTGATCGCTCCACTGATGATATTGTTAAGCATCAATTTAGGATGACTACAGGAGTGTCTTGATTAGGTGTTCCGAATATTTGTGGTGTGGCGTCCTCACGTCAACATGGTTCTTAGTTAAAGCCCATAGATGGATGAGCTTCTGTTTATCGGATGTTGATCAGATGACCATAACGAGTTAGCTCTTTTGTTTGTTTGTTTGTTGTTTTTCTTTTTTTTTTCTTTTTTTTTTTTTCGATTTCGATAAGAAGGCTACTCGATTGCGTCAGTCATTCTTTATTTCATCAATTAATTAATGTTGAGATAGATAGTTTACAGTATTACGCTTTTTTTCAATTTTTCACTCAATACACTTTATTTTTGGGTAGAGAAAATTCTTTTTGTGGAATAATTTTAAGGGATTAATTACTGAGGATAGTTTTCCATATATGATTGCTTATTGCCAGAAAAAAGGGAAGAACTTTGCATAACAGGGTGTTTGGGTGTGTAAATCTTAGGAAATTTAAAAAATCCCTGAAATTATGCATTTGAAAGTTTTAAATTATAAAGTTGGTGAGTATTCCTTTTCCTCTCTCCATACATTTCCGGTCCTCAAAATTTAGCAAACATTATCAGGAATATCATGAAAGCATATCAGAAATGCATTCCTCTTATTCTTTTGATATATCAGTAGGTTTTGTACTTTTTTTAAAAAAAAATGTTATCACATGTTAGGGGATACCATCACTGCTTTATGGTATAGGAAGAATGCTACGGGGAGCTGGTATCGTGCACAGGAAAATTTTCATCTATCTATGTTGCATAGGGGATTGGAGTCACTGGTAGATATTAGTGCAATACACAAGGGTTAGTTGAATAACATGTTGCCAAGACAGCAGGAGGTTTGTGCAATACACATTTGGTGTACACTAAGGGGCACCCAAGGTGTTGTTCATATTATAGAGTGTGTAATTCTTCTGCAGCATTTGAGTTTAATGCAGTTAAGATAATAATTTTGAAGTATTTCCTTTTAGGTTGGAAAATTGAAGTTGAATGCACTACATACCTAAAACTCCCATTTATTTTGTTCACATGCTCATGATGAGAAGTTTTGAAGCCTTCATTCCTTCCATATTTTTATTAATAGAAGCAATCATGCAATAGTGGCTATCATAATGACCAGCACATTTGACATGTATCTTTATATCTAACCCTGCTTTTGTATGGAAGTCTGGAAATGCTTACAATGTTGGCCAGCATCTGTCTAGTGAATGAACTCAGTCCTTTTTGAGTCATTTATTTGTTATTGTATTGGTCTCTTATGTTTACCATTTCCTTGTCGCATCTGCTGGATCTCTGTATTCACAAGCATATTTAGAATTTCACTGTCGTTGACTCACTTAGGCATGTTGTTTCTCTCTGATGCCTGATATAGTTTGAATGCTATGGTTTAAAACAATTGACTTGGTATTTCACTTTGAAATAACCATCCGAGGCACTGGTTGAGGATGAGGCCTCTTATTGGAACAAATGTTTTGGAGTAGCTGGGGGCATCTCAGGGATTACCATCAAACCGTTAGGGCATGTACAGTTTTATGAATTCACAAAAGTATTTAATGGATGCAAGTTAATGATATTTAGTGATTCACTTTTGGAACAGAAGGTTAAGAAACACAAATTTTCATTACTATGAAGTTATTTGAATTTCCTTGTGTTTTAGCATGGCTAGATATTGGTTTGCATCTGACCAACCTGAGATTCCGAGATGTTAAATTTTCCAGTCAGGTCTGTTGTGATCATTGAAAGTTATGGAGTTCTGTATTAATGGGTAGGAATTTTCTCTGGTTGCATTTTCTTTGATATTTATTATGCTAAATTGTCAGCTGGTGTATATTCGTGTAGTTTACTAAGCTTCCAATATTAGAATTTCCTTTATTCAATTTTCTTTTAGTAGCCATCGTGCGTGAAGTTTCATGTTTTTTGTGAATAGCAGAAAGTTTTATGTATATGTCATTCCGTGCAAGCTAATTTTTTTATTTTCATATTGAACTTTAATGGTGACTTGTGATTCCTTGTCCTGTTCTCCACATAGTGTTTGACTTAGATTATCTTAGTTACCTGGGATTTGCCTTCGTCTAATATCTTAGCAGGACTCTTCAGTTTGATATGCAATTTGAGCCTTTCCGTTTCTTATATAATTGAATACGTCAATATGCAGATATCTTTACTATTTGATTCCAGAAAAAATGGGCTTCATTGGTGGTATTGAATCTTCTAAACAAGCAAGGGGTTTTTTACCTACAATTCAGTCAGTCTCTATGAACACTAGCACCCATGGTTGGTCCGAATATGGTTTGAGAGATCATAAGGCAGGCCTTGATCAAAAGCATACAGAGACACCTGCTTTTATTCTTGCAGAATCAGAAACCAAAGATTTTGATATTGAGAAGCAGGTGGATTATACTGAAGGATTGTCTGATGAGAGCGAGTATATGTGGTTGTCTTCGGATACCAAGTCTTCATCATTGTTTAGTTCTGACGACTCGCAAGATGTTTGGGAGTTTGATTGCTGGGATCCGTCTCTCCATGATCCATTCTCTTCATCATTGTCGTTATCTGAAAGCTGTGAAGGTCTCTCGAATAAGGGAAAAGGTTTTCTTTTCTTTGATGGGCCTAGAATGAGTTCTACAAGCGAAACACCCTTAGTGCTTGACAGACTATGTGAAGATACTGAGGGGAAAGGTCTGAAGGAGGAATTTGTTTTGCAGTTACATGAAACTGTCAGAAATGAGGTAAAAGATCCTCGGCTTGGGCATTCAGAGAGCGGTGATATTTCGTATGAGATATTTGCCGGAGAGAACTCGTCGGTTACTAATTGTCCTGGTACATCCTTCAATCCCTGTGATGATGCACCATCTCAAGATTTTGATAGAACAGACATATGGGTATCTTCATTGGATCTTGAAGGGGAGGATTCCGAGTTAATACAAGATAAAGAACAAGTGTTTGACATCTTCGGTTCTGATTTTCCCAGTCCTTCCTTCAGTGCCAAACGGAATTTCGAAATCAGTCCTACCAGCTGTTCTTCAAGGTCTTCCATCGTCCATGCAGATGAAGTTAAGAATGCAGTAGAAGAATCTGATTCTGATGAACCTCTCTTTTGGCCATTTGAGCATAGCTCCTATAGATGCCCTGAATTCAAGAACTTCCTGTGCTTGTCACCTCCTAAGGATGGAGGAATCGATTGTATATCTGGTCCACATCGATCAAAACCAATGAGGTTGAAGCTCCATCGAAAGAACATCCCAGCAGGCAGACAGGTCAGCCAAGGATGTAGAGGAAGGGCTACATTTAGTCCAACACCAAAGTCAGCTGTTGCACAACATAAAACCAGAGGTTCCGACGATGATGTTCGGAAGACTGCTGCCTCACCTTCAAGGTTGAGCAAATTAAACAGGGCTTCTTCTGACCAGCATCCATGCAACATCTCGAGGAAAAGAAGACCGCCGCCGCTAAAAATTGATGTGCCGAAACATGCTAGTGGTCAAGAGGTCTTGCATCAACCTCTGGCAGAGGTTGAAGCTGGCAATTTGCATGATTTGGTAATGCAAGGAGTTCCGATTGAAAAGTTTGTTGGGCTGAATGAATTTGATGGTCATGAAGGCATTAATGTAGAATTTGAGGAGGATCAGTTTACTTTTTATGCATCACCCTCCAAGACTATGAGGTGATGCTTTGTGGGAATATCGATCAGTCCATGGACAACAGTGGCTGCAACCATTCTGCTATGGGCATCAATGGAAGCAGTCAACAAACAAAGGATTGCGCTTTAGCACGTGCCAAAGGCAACGAAGATATTTTAGATGAGCAGCTGGGAGAGCCTCATGTGCATGATTGTCTTTTGCTTTCAGAGTAAGGAGACTGGTGGGGTAGTCTTCTTCTCAAACAATTAAACCCAGTGCCTCCATCGTTGCAATTTGGAGCAAAAAGTCGTGCATTAATGGAATTTCGAAATGGGTGTCAGTACGGGGTCAGCATAATGAGATGAGTGCTCATGGCCTTGGTTTTTAGCAAGGACGGAACGGTAGGGTGGTCTATAGCTGTACCTTGCAAAACTCGTGCTGCCATTGCAGAATGCAGCCTGGAGCACTCTGTTGGCAACTGGTCCAACAAAGTTCTGCAGAAAAATAGCATGGTTTGCTTCCTTGGCAAATGAGTTCTCTGTTGCTTCACTGCCATTGCAAGCTGGAGCAGTGGGATTCTGCATTATGGAGTTGCGCATGGTTCGATGCATGTTTTAGAGGAGATAATTTGAAAAAATGTAGATCAATCTTTAGCTTGATCTGATTTTAGTTAAATGAGTAGTCTCTACATTCCGTGTTATGTTCAAGATTTTAAATCCAATGAGATTGGGGTGTTTTGGTTTCTTCATGAAACGGGATATCTCTTGCTGGCCCACCCATCCCAGGTACGGTTTCAATCACGCATCCTCATGGATATCCGATGTCGCTTTCTCATTCCTTCTTTTATTTCAGCATTCTTTTCTTTTTTGTCTTTTTTTTTTTTTTTTTTTTTTTAATCTACTTTCCTTTTCTTCATTTCCTTTTTCTTTCTATTTCTTACCCATTCCTTTTTTTCTTCTTCTTTCTTTCTTTCTTCCTTCCTTTCTTTCTTTTTTTCCTTTCCTTCTTTCCTTTTATTTCCTTCTTCTTCTTTCATTTCAATTTTTTCTTTTATTAATCTTTCATTCCTTTTTTTTTTTCTTTATTTTTTTTCCTCGCTCCGGACGTGGATGGATTTTAGAATTCCGACCTCTTCTCTTTTCTATTTTCTCATAAAAACAAGATGGAGCGAATGAGATGCTTTTCATCCAACTGGAACTTGAAATCTTGGTTCAGATTAGTTGTATCTCTCATGTAAATTGATATCATAAGATATTTGTTTTAACATCTTGACTTTTGGAGATCCACCCACCTTTTTTATAACTGCATGCTGAAGGCTAAGTATGTGTTTTTCCTCTCAACCATGTGGCTCATTTTATGTATGAAACTTGTTAACTTGGTAGAAAGACATGAACTCTCTCTTTTTTCATATTCTAGTTTCCTTCATCGTATTTATAAGCTTTGAGCCACAATGTTTTGCATGTCACAAGGAGATGAAGATTTTGAAGTATTACATTCATTTTGTCCTCCATTGAGATTAGATTCATCCATCTCCTTCGCTTACGATGAACCCATTTTTTAAGCATACTTTTGTTTAATAATCATTCCGATGCAACGCTAGCGTGTCACCACCAGCGTTTAAACCCTGAAATTTCACCAGGTCCTCCTAGTGTGTTATTGAAGGACGAATGAATGGTTAGCATAGATTTTGGATAGACTGGGGAAGGACAAACGATTGGTTGTTTTGAAACTTATTTCCAGCTCTATAAATTTATCCTAGGGTTACCTCGGATACATATGGAGGTGAAAGTTCTCTAAGGATCAAGGTTAACTCAATTACATGCAAAGCTTTATTAACAATTTATTGCTACCTACTTACATATATTTTATTTAAAATCAAGGTCATGAAACCTCTAAAGTAGGTCATTCCCATGTTAGGTCCTTCTTTTTCTTTTCTTTTTTTTTCTCCCTCTCGTGTGCGTGAGCACATGAACATGCGGAGACATGCTTGCTTTCATCTGCATACTCACATGCATGTGTATCAACAGATGCTCTAGTATTAACATGTCTGTAGACAAAAAGAATTTTCTTTTCAGCATAAGGATGGTAAGATATGTTCTCTAACTTGACTTATGTCTCTTACTTGACTAATCGTTTGGCCCCTTCACTCATAAGAGCAACCAATCATGTTCCAAATATGACTTTCTATAGGACTTCCCCGATGAAATAATTTGTAATGGGCTTTCATGTAAATTAACAAATTTTAATGTTAGTCTAACAAAAACAAAATTAAATTGATACTAGAAATTTTAGAAAGTGGATTTCATTTGTAATATTGTTGATTTTAGTTAAAGGAAACTATAGTGATAATATATTTTCCATAAGTATACTTAGAGGATATTTCATATTACTACTACAGAACGGGATTACGACAGCGATTCACAACCATTGTAGCCCATAAAATCGCTCCTATAGCCTACGACAGCGGTTCATTAACCGCTGCCACTATGACCATCACCGTAGATGCATGACAGCGATTTTTATAATGGTTATATTAACCGCTGTCGTAAATTATCTATGGCAGTGGTTCACGTAAATGCATGACAGTGATTTTTGCAGTGGTTATATTAACCGCTACCATAAATTATCTATGGCAGCGATTCTATGAACCGCTGTCATTGATTTTCTATAGCAACGATTTTGTAACCACTGTCATAGAAGTTATAGCAGTGGTTCATAAAATCGCTGCATTAGATGTATAATGAACCGCTGCCATAGGTTGTCAATGGCAGTGGTTATAAAACTGCTGTCATAGATCTAATGCAGCGGTTATAAAATCACTTCCATAGGTTATCTATAGTAGCGATTATGAAACCGCTATTATAAATCTAATGCAGCGGTTGGCACGTGATCTATGGCACCGATTTTGCAACCACTGCCATAGATTTTGAATAATAAAAAATATAATTTTTTTAATTTTTACTTTTTATCTAATAAATGCAGTTCAATATATAATATAAGAAAATATTATAAACATGATAATATTTTTGAAATGCTCAAATTTTATTATTGAATAAAATTTATTACAATATTTTTTTTAAAAAATAATCAAAAGTCTACATCTAAGTCGTCATCACTAGGAGAACATGGAGCACGAGCTAGAGAAGCTGAAGTTGGAACGCCGACCAATATGTTCTCAAGATCCATGAAGTCTGCTCCAAAACGCATGTTGAGTCTCGTTATCATAGCAGTCATGAGGTCCTATAGCTGAGCAGTCTGCTTCCTAGCCTGAGCAGCCTGCATCCTAGCCTGAGCTGCATGCACCAACACTTCCTCAAACTGCTCCCGACTGACGATACCGGAAGCATGTGAAGAGATGCTTATCTTAGATCAATAGCTCGTCGGCATATGTCCAGGCCTACATTGGATCCTCTCAGAGTACTCAAGCCCCAAGATCTGAAACAAATGATCATAGGAGCCAGAGATGTCCGGGCCCTCGCTCACGAGCGCATCTAACTACTCCTATAATTATAAATTTAAATAAAATATCATAAGAAATACTATAATACTAATCATACTAATATATTTATTACTTACAAAAATTCTTCTGATCATGGTGTTCATCGATCTGCCCTTCTTGTCCGTACGGCTGGATCGGAAGATCTCGCTATGGTTGGACATCACTTCATCTTTCATCAACTATAACAATGCATCAATTTATTAGAAATATGCAAAAAAAATATCAATTTAATTTATCTAGTAAGATTTAGAATTCATTACCTCTATATGCACACGACTAGCCATAGACTCACAGCCGAGAGTGTGCGTGTACTCCTGAGCTGCCCGATTCTTTCGGTTCTGATAGAAGATAGGCTAAAAAGTATTTAAATAAATAACAAATATTTAAAAAGTATTCAAATATAAATTTAAGTATATTAAAAAATTTAAAAATTAAAAATTAAACCTCGAACTCCTAGCTCTTCCAATGCCTAACCATCTCCTCTCACTGACTCGGGAGGACAGTCTTGTATCCAAGGAACAAGCTCCTCTGCAATGTCTCATCGGTGCTCGAGCCATTCTCTGTGGAGCTTGATCTTGTAGCTTCGGTACAACTCTCCAATCTTCTTCGGTTGGGCATCTAGAGCCCTCTCGTGATCTAAGAAGTCATACCTCTGCACAAAATTATCAGAAATCAGTTACAAAATTATTCTAATCAAACATAGTATAAATATATCAAATGCATAAATATAATTAAAATATATTTATCCATATCTCCTCTCACATCCGGTCCTTGACACCAACGTCCATCAATTGTCAATCTACGGATAGTACTGGAATGATGTCGGACCGCTTCACAAGCACTCCAAAAAAGAAATGTATCTCCTTGCAATCTCCCCCACTGACCTCCTCTCCGCATCGTACTCCACCATCATCTGATGCTAGCCATTCCACACATGCGGTATGCATGTGAGATCGTGAAATATCCTATTAAATGATGCACCTATAATGAAAATATATTATGCAAATATAAAATAATATATAATAACTATATAAATAAATAAATAAATGATATAATAAAAATGTACACTCACTAGCCATGGAATTATGTGATATGAATGCTAGTGGAGACTCATCGATGGATGGAGCATGTGTCGGAAATGTGGCTGACACTGGAGGCTCAGATACCGATGGAGGAGTGGATGCCAGTGGTCCCTAGGCAGCCGATGCGGAGGTGGATGGAGTATGCTCCGCTGCGACTCAGATGCGGAGCTCTGCGTAATCCATCAAGCTGCGGGAGTGAAAGTTAGATAGCGTTTCAGTACCATTGTGACCCACAACATTAATGAATATTAACCAATATAATATGTTGAATAATAATATTAATAGAGCATCAATAAATAGATTCTAACTAACTGAAGTCTTTTTAAATCTTACCACACTCTTACATCATGCTTTGTTGATAAAAAAGGTCAAGCGGGTATGCGACACCGAGCTTAACATTGTATAGTAATGCTGCTTACCAAAGTGCATATCTAGTAGGAAAAATAAGTAGTATCTAAAAAATGTTGCATTAAAAATTAATGTTAAGTTTAGTAACTTTGTTATAAATTCATCGTAGACATCTGAAAAATTGCAGTACGTTACGTAGAGATCTGCAATGTTAATAAATATTAACCCATATAACATGTTGAACAATAATATTAGTGGAGCATCAATAAATAATAGACTTTAATATTTATATCAGAATGTTGAAGTCATCACCTAGTGGCATCTATAATATGGACATCATCATCGCTTCTAATAAATGTATCTGGGACTTTGACAGCACTGGGTAAGTTTTGTCCTAAAGGAGTACTTTGTATGCATGGTCCAACATTGTCATCAACCTCGATATCATCAAATATACGCCTAGGAACCATCCTCACAACAACACCCCGCTGAGGCTCCAATAGATCACTAACGTAGAAGACTTGACTAACTTAGGAGGCAAATATATACGATCCTTCAGTGCTGAGATGGCGTTGCATGTTAACGAGAGTAAAATCGCACACATCAATTTTTATCCCTTATTGAGACAAGATGTCAAACCAATTGCATTTCATCAATGCAATCCTTCTTTTAGAATAGTAGTCCAAGATGACTATCTTTTCCATCATCCCATAATAGTTCAAATCCTCTGTACGAGACTGTGAATCCCTCGAGCTAGCATAACATCCAGTGGTGGCGCTCAACATCATGCCACTATTTTGTATTCGCGTGTTTACGGACCGACTGTGAATATTAAATCTATAGCCATTAATAACGAGCTATTTGTATTCACGCACGGTATGATTAAGGCCCATTGAAAGAGCATGCACTTTATGACTCACATCACCGAATGGTAATCTCTGCACCTAATTAAGAAGATGACATCTAATTAGTAAATATGTTCAAATAACTTGTACAAGAAAAAAATATATAATCGCTTACATGATCTTTGAACTATTCAGAAAATTTTTTTCTGTGCATTTTCTCTTTCTTCTATATACTTAGAACATCATATTTTATTCTTATGATCTTCTTGTGTTTGTTGCATGCATAAAGAACAAATTTAGGTATAATTGGATATTTTCTTCTAAATACCATGAAATAAATAAGGCTGAGTGATTCACCTTATATACAATTCAATGACATCACAGTTGAAGAGCACATAGCAGTGCATTTTTTCTTTCCTCAATACCCAAATCAGTGAAATGGTATGAAGCAGAAAGTCCACCTAGCTATGGAATGGACTCAAATGCAGGCTTAATTGGCGCATATTGATCATCCTGATTTCTCATTAGTCGGTTATGACGTATCTCGAGCTTGTTTAAGTATATGGTATAAAAATTCATACACTCTTGACCCAAATAATCTTTTACTATGGATCTTTCTAAGCGATTCATATTTCTTACATAAGATTTCAATGTTTGAATATTTCTCTCAATAGGGTACATTTATCAACAGAGCACTAGGCCTCTAAGTGTAACTTTTTCATAAGGTGCACGATGAGATGCATCATAACTATGAAAAATGATGATGAAAATATCTTCTCCATATCACATAATATAGTCACTATCCTTGCCTTCATTTCTTTCATGTCTTTCTTAAGCAACCTCTTTGCATAAATATCTCTGTAGAAGTTGCAAAGATAGATAGCAACTATTCTGATATTTTTTGGCAACACACAATGAATAGATATCAGGATCAACTCTTATATTAACACATGATAATAATGAGTCTTCAATCCCCCAAATTTGATATCCTTACTATTCACACGCTTTGATATATCGCTTGTGTACCCATATGGGATTTTTATGTTCTCCAATACATGAAAAAACATGGACCGTTCGGAGGCATTCATAACATAGCATGCATAAAAGAGCCTCCACTGTTCTTTTCCTACCGGCTTCGAGTAGAGTGATCTTCTAATACCCCATTTTTTAAGTTAAATCAAAAATTCAAGTCATCATTAGTCTTATCCTTGATGTTCAAGATTGTTGCCAATAGAAGCTTGCATACATTCTTTTCAATATACATTATATCTAAGCAGTGGCGTAATAAATTTATCTTCCAATATGACAAGTCAAAGAAGATGTTATTTTTCCTCCAATTAAAGTATATGTCATCTTTCTTTGATCGACGCTTTCTTTTCTTACTACCAATCGGATCATCTTTTCCAAATTCAATACTAAGACCATCCAACTCTCTCAACACCTCACTCTCAGACATCCGGCTAGATGCCTCACCTTCTTCAATAGTATCATCGAAGGAGCGTGTATCCCTTCTGTATGGATGGTTTCGATGGAGAAAACGTCGATGTCTCATAAAGCTAAAACTTCTTTGATATATCAATCTTTTAGATCGGATGTTTTTTCATAAATTGGGCATGTTAGCTCATCTTTCGTACTCTAATCCGACATTAGGACATAAGCTAGAAAGTCATTTATTATCCATAAAAGCACTACACTGCACGCATGAAGAATGACTCATTCATCAAAGCATCAAAAGTTGGAACACCATAAATGCTCCACAACTATTTCAGCTTGGCAATAAGAGACTGCAAATAGATATCAATGTCATTACTTACCTTCATCAGTCCAGGGATGAGCACTGTCATGAAAGCAAAGAATTTTTTCATGCACATCTATAGTAGAAGGTTGTAAACATGAATAAACATTGGCTATACACTATGGACGGTATTCATATACTCGAACAGATTAAAACCATCGCATGACAAGCCCAATCTCACATTGCGTATCTCTTGTACGAAGTCGAGAGTATTTCATTAAACTTCTGCCAGACCTCTCTATCAACCGGATATCTTAATGCATCATTTTTTATTCGGTCTTCTTTATGCCATCTCATGTCCTTCGATATCCTTGCCGACATAAATAACTTTTATAGTCTCAAAATTAAAGAAAAGTAACATATAATCTTTTGAGATACATGGGCCGATGTACCGTCTTTATTCTATTTTCATCTTAATATACCGCATCTCATACACTCATTTTGGTTGACATCCTCCTTCCAATAGAGCATGCAATCATTAGGATATACATGTATCTTGGTATAAGTAAAGCCCAGCTGTTCAATAATCTTTGATGCCTCATAATTATTCTTTGAAATTTATGCATTGTCCAGAAGAATATCTCTCAAAAACTCTAGTATGCAGTTCACTCCATTATTACTGAACCCATTAGAGCATTTTGCATGATGTAATTGGATTAAGAACTCCAGCTTTGCCATCTTTTCACCTTCGGGATACAACGGAACATTAGCATCATCCATCAACTTAGGGATTTTCTCCACATCCTTATTGTTAGTCATTCTTTCAACTATAGGATCAGGCATGGATGTAGATGCACCAACATTATGGCCAACAAATAGAAAATATCATGAACCATTTATTCCACTCTCCCATTATATTGATCGCCTTCTTGCAGCCTGTCCTCACCACGTTGATCCCAATAAATTTTATAACTAGCTTGAAAGCTATAAATAATAAGATGATTATTTACATCTTAACGAGGTAGCCAGGGTCTATCCATACACTTCTTACAAGGACATTGGATAAATTCATGGTCCCCAATTTTTTTTATAGCAAATTCAAGAAATTTTTGAAGTTCAACCTCATATTCTGACGAGAGTCTACTAAACTTCATCCATCTTTTATCCATTTTAAAAATGGTGATACTGCAATTAAATCATGTGTGGAACTTAAATTATATACCAATGTATTATAAACAACTCATAAGTCATAACTAATATTAAATATTATTTTCATATATATCTAATTAAATATATCCTATCACCAACTAATAAGTAAAGATAGATCATATCCCATTCAGAAATTGCATTAATTCTATAGGTTCATTACAGTAATCAAACGATACGCAACAGAAATCAAAAAAAATTTTGACAGCATTTTTTCTTAGTTCTTTCATATAGGAAGAACAAAAGAAAAATACTGTCCGAAATTTCTTTCGAAACCCTCAGCATACCATTTAATTACTGTAATTATCTATATAATTATTTATAATTTTTAAACTATCCAAATTGGATAATCAATTGATCATTATATATAATTCTTCCATTTGTATAAAAAATATATAAATATATAGATGCCAGAGATTATGTACACTAATTACTTGATAGGTCTATCGTTATGCAATGTAATAAACAAAGGCAACAAGATATAAATAGTAATCCAGAAAATGTTATGCAATAAATTCTACAACATGAATTATATCTACAAATAATTAAGGAGCAATAAATAATTTAACTTTCTACGGCAGAGATTCTCTTAGCGGCTAACACAGCCCACGACCACAGCCCAGAACCTGCCGGCGGGAGCGAGGGTTCACTTAGCAACCAATGCAAATCACGACCATCGGCATGGCCCAGAACCCGCTAGCGAGGGTTTTCTTATCGGCCGGCACAACCTAGGGCTATCACGACCATTGACACAGCACGGCCCAAGGCTGCCGGTATGGCCCAAGGCCGCCCACGGTCGCCGACATGGCACGATCCAAAGCTACCAGCCCGACTCGGTCCAAAATCCACCGGTATGGTCCAAAACCAATTGATAGGAGTTCTCTTGCCCTCCGGCACGATGCACGATCGATGGATAATTATAATATTTATAATTTTATTATAAATATTATAAATATTATTATAAATATTATAAATGATCAATAAATATTGCTATAATTTTTTTTTAAAAAAACCATACCTGTGGCTACGGAGAGGGAGTCGCATAAAGCTCTGAGGGTCGTCGATGATGGCCCTAGAGAGAGATAGCGGCGCTAAAGGTAGCCTACGAAAGAGATACAAGATAGTGAGATATAGAGAGAGAAGAGAGAGAAAGAGAAAGAAGGAAGAGAGAGATCTAGAGAGAGTAGGGAGGGGTGGGTGGGAAGAGAGGAGAGAGAGTAGGAGGGGGTGGATGGAAGAGAGGAGAGAGTAGGGAGGGGGTGGGTCGGGCCAAGGGAAGAGAGGAGAGAGAGTAGGGAGGAGTCGAGGTCAACGATCAGGCCAGTCGGAGAGGAAGGGGAGGCGAGGGAGGTGGAGGGCCGGTGGTCGGTCGACCAAGAAAGAAGGGGTAGGTGGGAGAGGTGACGAAGCCGACGGATGAGCTGACCAAGAAAGAAGGAGGAGAGAGAGGTGGCGGGGACGGCAGTCAGGCTGGTCGGAAAAGAAGGGGCAGATGGGAGAGGTGGCAGAGCCACCAGACAAGCTAGCTAGGAAAGGAGGAAGAGGGGGTGGCATGGTCAGGCTGGTCGGGGAAGAAGGGGCAGGCGGGGGAGGTGGAGGAGCCAATGATCGGGTCGGCTAGGGAAGAAGGTGGAGAGGGGAGGGGCCTCATCGACAACAGAGAAGAGGGAGAGAGAAAGAGAGCTCGAAGAAAATGAATTTAGGGGCGGGATTTGGAAAAAAATAATCTAACCTATGGCACACTACAAGAAAATAGGATTTTAGCGACCAAAAAATCAATCACTAAAAACTAAAAAATTGATCGCTAATAATTTAGCGATCCATTTTGCGACCAAAAATTTTTTATCACAAAAATGCTGGTTGAAAATATTTTTTGATCGATTTTTTCGATGGCAAAACCTAGCGATCGATAAAAAGTTATTAAAATTATTAAAATTAAAAACTTGCAACCAATTTTTCAACCAAAAAATTGATTGTTAATTTCTAAAAAATATAAAAAAATAAATAATTTAATTTTTAAAAATTAAAAATTTATAAAAAATGATTTTTAATTTCTAAAAAGAAAATTTTATAAAAAATTATATTTTTTTTAATTTTCAAATCGATCAAAAATTCGATCACAAAATCTATTGCTAAATTAATTAAAAAAATATTAAACTAAAAATTTAAATAAGAATCGATCAAAATTCAATCACAATTTTTTTGAAAAATATTTTTTTAAAAAAAACTCATAAAATCAGTCGCTAAATTAATGAAAAAAATATTAAACTAAAAATTTAAATAAGAATCGATTGAAAATTTGATTGCAAATTTTTTAAAAAATATTTTTAAAAAGAAAATAGTCATAAAATTGATCACTAAATTAATAAAAAAATATTAAACTAAAAATTTAAATAATAATCAGTTAAAAATTTGATCGCAAATTTTTTTAAAATTATTTTTTAAAAAAATCAATCACTAAATTAATGAAAAAAATATTAAATTAAAAATTTAAATAATAATTGATCAAAAATTCGATCGTAAAATTTTTTAAAAGTCTTTTTTTTTAAATCAATTGTAAAATCAACTCTAATTTTTTTATATTTTTAATTTATATTATTTATATTTTTATATATTTTATTTTTATAAAATAATAAATTATTGATATTTTTTAAATATTTTTTGATATTTTATTTATTACTTTTTTCATCCTCCCACGCGCCTTCAGCGGAATCCACCCTCGCTGCCCTCATCCACCAGCGTCGCCGCCCTTTGGTCCCCCACACCCCACCACCCACGCTGCCCCTTGGCCACCCGCACCGCCTCCGGCCACCTGCAACACCCTCCGATTGCCCTCACTACCCCCCGACCCCGACCACCCGCACCGCCCGTGTTGCCCCCCGATCGTCTGCCCTGCCCCCAGCCACCCGCACCTCCCGTGCTGCCCCCGGGCTGCGCCTCTGGCACCGCACTCCAGTCCCCCGACTGCCACGCATCGCCCCCATTTCCTCGACAGTGGAGATCGACGGTAGGTGGCGGCAAGGAGAAGGAAAAGGGGGGCCGTCGCGGTGGGCCGATGAGGGGAGGTCGTCGTGGATGGTCACCGAGGAGGGGAAGGGGGCAGTCGCGATGGGCCGATGAGGGGAAGGGAGGTCGTCGTGGCGGGTCGGCGAGGAGAAGCCATCGCAGGCGGTCTCCGAGGAGGAGAGGGGGGCCCATCGAGGGCGATCATCGGGGAGGGGAAGATGGGGTCGAGGGCGCCTGGGACGGGGCTGGGGTGGGGCGCCGAGCTTATAAAGTTTTTTTTTAAAAAAAATAATCAAATAAATCACCAAAAATAGGTACTAATTATTTTTTTTAAAATTTAAATTTACAACTGATTTTTTGGTTACAAAAAATTAAAAAAATTTTACAACAAAAAAATTAGTTGAAAAATTCTAAAATTATTTTTTTAATTTAAAATAATTTTAAAAAAATTTGATCAATTTTTTGGTCAAAAAATTAATTTTTTCCAACCAAATTTTTGGTCATAAATTTTTTGATCGAAAAATCAGTTGAAAAACTTCAAAATTATTTTTTTAATTTAAAATAATCTGAGAATTTCTTTGACTGATTTTTTGATCGAAAAAATAAATTTTTTTGATCAATTTTTTGATCAAAAAATAAATTTTTTCTAATCAAATTTTTTATCATAAATTTTTTGACCAAAAAATTAATCAAAAAATATCAAAATTATATTTTTAATTTAAAATAATTTAAAATTTTAGTGATCGATTTTTCAATCAAAAAATTAATTTTTTCAACCAAATTTTTGGTCATAAATATATTTTGCAACTAAATATATATTTTTTTAAATATGATATAATTTTAGAATTTAAAGCCCATCTTCACTGGTCATTATCTAAATAATTATTGTTAGAGTATTGTTACAAAAGATCGATCGAGCCCTAGCTATATCAATCAATAAAATTTGATTTCGACGATCATGAATGACCGTATGATGATCTGATAGATAAAGACGACCGATGGATTCAAAAACTTACAACGATAATTTTGATGATATTTGTAGCATACTATCAAAATTTTACTTCAATCGAACATCATTATCATGTTCAATTTAGCATGGGATGATTTGGACCGTTAAATGAAAAATGAGTGATCAAAGGGCCAAATGGCATCTAATTATAAAGTAATTTTTTAGATAAATAATCTTTGTAACTTTTTTGATCGTTTGTATAGTGGTGATATAAAATTCAAACTGTGTATATATGAACGATCTAAAACTATGTTTCTTGATACTTATTCTTAAAGTTCTTAAGTAATTATACTGGTGCTTTTGTAAGATCAGCTTAATCTCGATGGTTCATATATGCATAGTTTGAATTTTACGATCATCGTACAAATGATTAAAGTAGTAGCAAAGATCATTTATTTAAAAAATTATCTTACAATCAGATATCGTTTGACCTTTTGATCACTCATTTTTTATTTAACGATCTAAATCATCCCATACTAAATTGACTATGATAATGATATCCGATTGAAGTAAAATTTTGATAGTATGCTATAAATATCACTGAGATTATTGTTACAAGTTTTCGAACCTATTTGTGGTCTCTATCTATCAGATTATCATACGATCATTCATAGCCATCGAAATCAAATTTTATTGATCGACATAGCTAGGGCTATCAAATCGAGCTGGTCTTTTATGATGATACACTAACGATAATTATTTAGATAATGAACGGTGAAGATGTTCTTTAAATTCTAAAATTACCTCATATTTAAAAAAAATTATATTCGATTGCAAAATATATTTATGATCGAAAATTGGATCAAAAAAAATTAATTTTTTAACCAATAAATTGGTTGCTAAAATTTTAAATTATAAAAAAATAATTTTAAAAATTTTTAATTATTTTTTTATCAAAAAATTTATGATCAAAAATTTAATCAAAAAAATTAATTTTTCGATCAAAAAATTGGTCGAAAGGTTTTTCAAATTATTTTAAATTAAAAAAATAATTTTGAGATTTTTTGATAGATTTTTCAATCGAAAAATTTATGATCAAAAATTTGATCGAAAAAAATAATTTTCTGACCAAAAAATTGATCAAATTTTTTTTAATTATTTTAAATTCAAAAAAAATAATTTTAAGACTTTTTAATTGATTTTTTGGTCAAAAATTTGTGACCAAAAATTCGATCAAAAAAATTATTTTTTGACTAAAAAATCAATCAAAAAAATTTTAAAATTATTTTAAATTAAAAAAAATAATTTTAGGATTTCTTAATTAATTTTTTGGTCAAAAAATTTGTGACCAAAAATTTGATTGAAAAAAATTAATTTTTTAATCAAAAAATTAATTAAAAAATTTTTAAAATTATTTTAAATTAAAAAAATAATTTTAAGATTTTTTTAATCAATTTTTTGTTCAAAAAATTTATGATCAAAAATTTGATCAAAAAAAATTAAATTTTTCATCAATTTTTTTTAAAATTATTTTAAATTTTAAAAAAATAATTTTAGGATTTTTTATTGACTTTTCAGTCAAAAAAAATTATGACCAAAAATTTGATTAGAAAAAATTAATTTTTTAATCAAAAAATTTTTAAATTATTTTAAATTAAAAAAATAATTTTGAGATTTTTTGATCAAAAAATTTATGACCAAAAATTTGATCGAAAAAAAAATAATTTTTTGATCAAAAAAAATGGTCAAAAATTTTTTAAAATTATTTTAAATTTGAAAAAAAATAATTTTAAGATTTTTTAATTGATTTTTTGGTTGAAAAATTTACGATCGAAAATTTGGTAGAAAAATCAGTTGTAAAATTTTATAAAATTAATATTTTATAAATTTACTTTTATATTCAAATTTTTGATCGTAAAATCAGTCGCAAAAATTTTGATCGTAAAATCGATCGCAAATTTCAACCAAAAAATTTGGTTGCAAAATCGATCGCAAAATCACTATTTTAGTATAGTAGCAGCCATTTTCGAACTGTTGCCATTGGTCTATGGTAGCGGTTACTAAAAATCGCTATCATAGATCTATGGCAGCAGTTTCAGTAATCACTACCATATGTTGATAATTATTTTTTTTAAAATATTATATAATTCTAAAATTTAATATACATCTTTATTATTCATTATCTAAATAATTATCATTAGAGTATTATCAAAAAAAAAATGCCTCGATCCAATAGTTTCAGCTTCATCGATCAATAAAATTTGATTTCGATGACCACGAATGATGGCACGATGATCTGATTGATGGAGACCATCGATGAATCCAAAAATTTGTAACGATGATCTCGGTGTCATTTGTATCATACTATCAAAGTTTTACTTCAATCAAATATTGTTATCATGTCAATTTAGTACAGCATGATTTCGACCGTTAAATAAAAAATAAGTGATCAAAGGATCAGACTATATCTCATTATAAGATATTTTTTTAGATAAATGATCTTGGCTACTACTTTGATGATTTTTGTGGTGGTGATCATACAATTTAAACTGCGGGTCTAAAATCGATCCAAAACTATACGTCGCTTGATATCTATTCTTAAACTTCTTTGATAATTATGCTTGTACTTTTACAAGATTTGCTTAATATGAATAGTTCATATAGAAATGATTTGAATTTTACGATCATCACCGTATAAAATGATTAAAGTTATAGCCAAGATCATTTAACTAAAAAATTATCTCATAATCAAATGTCATTTGGCTTTTTGATCACTTATTTTTCATTTAATGGCTGAAATCATTCTATATTAAATTGATCATGATAATGATATTCGATTGAAGTGAAACTTTGATAGCATGCTAAAAACGTCAACGAGATCATCGTTATAAATTTTTAGATCCATCGGTGGTCTCCATCTATTAGATCATCACACCATCATTCATGATTATCAAAATTGAATTTTACTAATCAATGAAGCTAGGGCTATCAGATTGATGCAACCTTTTGTGATGACACTCTAATGATAATTATTAAGATCATGAACTATGAAGATGGGCATTAAATTATAGAATTATATAATATTTAGAGAAAAATATGAAAAAAGATATAGCAATAGTTCTCTGTAATCACTGCCATAAGTCAGACCTATGACAGCGATTCTGTTTAATCATTGTTATAGGTCGAATCTATAGCAGTAGTTTTGATTAACCACTACCTATGACAGCGGTTGATTAACTACTACTATAGATCGGACCTATGATAGCGGTTATTGTAAACCGTTGCCCACTGTCATAGGTCGAACTTATGGCAGCGGTTATTATAAATCGTTGCTGTAAACTTAATCTATGATAGCGATTAAACAGAACTGCTGCTATAGGTCCGACCTATGCAGCGGTTATAGAGAACCGCTATCATAAATCCAGTCTATAGTAGTGGTTCTATATAACCGCTGTCATAAACTCTATGGTAGTAGTTCTGTATAACCGCTGTCATAGTATATGCTGTCATGATCCTATTCTATAGTAGTATATAGGATGATTCATCCAAGATCAAAGATAATATGGATAGAGATAATGAGATCACCGCATTTGATTGCACCATAATGATCCTACATGATATTGATCTCAAATCACCTTCACTTTTCAAATTACCATCCAATCCAGTGATATGATTAGGGTTGTTCATTTAGTTTTAACCAACCTAAACTGATCTGACCCGAAAATCAAATAATAGAAAAATAAGAACTGAAAACCGACCCGAATAAGAGAGGAATCGAACCAAAAATTTTGGTTCGGTTTGGTTCAGTTATTCAATTTTTTTACAATTTTTTATTTTTGGTTCCGGTTCAGTTCAATTATTCAATTTTTTTTATAATTTTTTATTTTTAATTATCTATTTTTGATACAACATATCCAAAATAAGAAGAAATAATAAATTGTGATAGAATTTGAGAACAAAAACTTAAAATGGGTAATATTCTCACCTAATGCAAGATATCAATCCCATTCATGATAGAAATTATCTTGAAGCTGATCTCAAGGTTCTATTCCACTCAGAAATAAAAAGGGAAGCTTTTTGTTGCTAACATGTTTAGGACACATGTACAAAACTGAATGCAAGCAACGTGATTAAGTCTTCTACCAAGCATACAGATAAATCAAGACATTGGGTCAAAATTAATCTGTTCTTATTTGATCAGAAGTAACTTTGAACACCCAAAAACATTATAAACAAACTTCTATAAATACTTAAGGATGTAACAATCCAAATAATATATGATGCATTTGGTTAGTTATTAAAAAATGCTTTTTTATTTTTTAATTTTTAAAAAATAAAAATCAAAAAGCAACATTTGGTAACACCATGAAAAGTAAAAAATAAAACTCAAAATAATCAAAATAATTACTTTATATGTGAAGAAAAAAATTTTTGCTTTTTGCGTTGCATATAATTATTTTTTGCTTTATAACAACATAATTACCAATCATGCTTTTTACTTTTTTGCTTTTACTCAATAACAAAAATAAAAAAATTAAAAAAAATTAAAAAAAATAAAAATCAAAAATAAAAAAGTATAACCAAATGTACTCATAATAAATTTTTACACCCAAAAATTGCTATTGGGCAAAAAAAAAATCATGGTATCCTCATTCCAATTTGGATAACGTTGATTGGTAATTTTTTATATTAAAAATTAATAATTAATAAGTAATAGTATATTAGTAATTGATAAATGATAAATCAATAATAAGTAAAATGTAACATACCAAAAACAACATCATCTACGATATAAACAAGCAATCAAGCATCATAGCAAATTATAATAATAGACCAAGTCTAAATATCTAATCATCCATCTATGTAACCAACAAGTTCTTAATATAGTTAACAACATAAATTTAAATAAGAGTTAGTGATTAGTTATCAAGGCAAAGAAAGACAAGTTTTGCTCTAGATTTGACACAGCATGATGAATGGATGTCTTGTCTTGAATCTTCAAAGTAAACAACGACACAGTAAAGATCAACTAAATAAAGAAAAAAAGAAATATATATTAATGGTAGGTGTACATAATTTCTATTTGAAATCTAATAATGAATAACATAGAAAATAGATAATTAAAGGAGTAACGAGGTTACCTTCTTTAGGCTATTAATTTAGGAAATATCAATAACAACATCCTCCATATCAACCTTCTCAAAGTCTATAGTTTTTAAATTAAATAATACAAAATTCGTATGAGAATAAAATAAATAATAAATATTAATAGAAATAACTAACTAATGAAGAAATCTTATAATTATTGGCTATAAAGAAGCAAAATTAATACCTTTTTCAAGTTTGTCAAGTTCTTTCAAATCTTTTTTAACATTAGTTATGCATGTGGTAGTTTGCATCCAATCTTGTGCACATATGAAAGCTTGCACTACCTTTATTTTACAAAAATAAAAAAAATAATTTAAAAATTCTAAAAAATTCTATATAAAATATATAATTTTTTAAGTGGAGATAGAAATAATAAATAATTATATAAATATAGAAGTAGTGAAGTAGAAGTAGAAAGCAAGTTTACTTAACTAGAGAAATATCTTAGGAGTTAAAGAACTCCTGAATTGGAAGGGTATGTCCTTTGGTACTAATGTGGACTCCGAAGCAACTATGGAGATTAACATTGCTAACACATCACGTGCTAAATAAGAGAGTATGATAAATCCCATACTATTGATCTTCTACCAAGACAATAAATCAAAGTTTGGATCACTATCATCTTCAAGTGCTTCATTTAAATACCTCTCAAGATCATTCTTAATGAATGCACTTTCTCCAGTATTAGAAATCCTTTGCTGCTTCAATTGCCGTGACACTATTCTTTCTAGATCAAATTTATTTTTTCCAAAAGATAAAGAGTTGGAAGCCACCACTCCACTCCCACCACTTCCACTTCAATGGCTGGAGCATACATTTCTTTGTACTCTTCAAACAAACTAAATGAAACTACCTTTACTAGATGTACCAAGTCATTGGCCTTTTCTTCATCATAAAATTTTCTGGAGAGCTAATGCCAAACTGACCATCATCTAAGATCAAGAAGAACTGCAATGTATCTCAACTTGTTCATCTTATAATATTCTCCCAATAGTCGTCAAACTTAGCCTTCATCCTTTCTGCCATTAATCTGAACTCAAGGTCACTATCTTTTGTCATTTGGTTCAATCAGGTTTGAAGTCCTCCAACCTCAAAAAAAGAACCTATTGGTAGTGACATATGATGTGCCTGAACTCGATAATAAAAACACTCTAAGAAGATCACCAATTGTCTCACAACATTCCAATCCTCTTCAATTGGCATCCCAGGATCAAAACCAATTTCTAACCTAAAGAATGAATCCTCATTAACAAATCTCTCAAATGTTCTTTCAAACTTCTAAGTAGTGTTCAACATTAGATATATAGAGTTCCATCTAGTACTCACATCAAGAGATAACATGGCATTACTCTCTATCTTCTCTTTCTCAACATATTTTCTAAATCTTTGTAATCTTACAGGAGATTGCCTCACATATCTGACTGCATCCAAACATGCTGAACAGACTGCTCCACTTCCTTCAAACCATCCTACACTACTAGATTAACAATATAAGCAATGCATCTCATATGTAGATACTTTCCATCACTTATACAACTCTTCCTCCGGCTAAGTTTCCTCTTGAGGTATCCACAAGCAACATCATTCAAACTTGTATTGTCAATGGTCATTATCATGAGTTTAGAATCTAGACCCCACTCGATCAAGCAAGTCTCAACAACTCTACATAGATCCTTGCTCTTGTGACTAGAAATTGGACAAAAGTTTAAGATTTTCTTTTACAATTTTTGATTTTTATCAACATAATAAGCTGTGAGACACATGTAATTGATCTTCTAGATGGAGGTCCAAGTATCCATGGTGATACAAATTCTCTGGCAAAAGGTTCTAAAATAATTCTTCAATCTTTTTGGCTTATCCACGTAAAGATTGTAGTAGTCCCGTGCCATAGTGATTCTTGAAGGAATGTAAAATTTAGAACATATAATTGACATGAATTGCTTGAACCCCTCCTTCTCCACAAATCTAAATGGGAGCTCTTCTACAATCATCATTGCACATAGAGCTTGTCTGGCTACATCCTAATCAAACCTCTAGTAACCCACACTGCCTTCTCAGTAGATTGAAGATTCAATTATGTCTGTATTGTTTTGGGCTTATCTTTCTTGTTGTCAGGATTCCTTGGACACTTGGGCACATGTCTCTTCAAATTAGTTATGCCATTTATAATGAGATTAGTTGTATACTCTATTGGATAGTAATTACACTTCGCCCTGATCTCTCCTTTATCATTTCTTATTTTTTTGATGTGATTCTAGTAATCTGCCCTTGGGGCCAGCTTTTTCTTAGTTTTTCTACTTTCTTCCACAGCGACACTACTAGTAGTAGTCTGTGTATTGGGCTATGTACTAGGATCAGGTTGTATGCTTGGCTGTGTATCAGGTGGACACTCATCCTCCAACTCATCAATATCAGTGAAAGAGGAAAACTCAATTGGTTTGTCTGAAAACTCAGACATCTAACAAAAATTTAAACAAACATAGCACATGAGCAATCATATATTTGACTTCATAAATAATCGAATAATTATTATTTTGAGTTGATATACTCATATTGCAAGAATTTTTAGTTGATATTTCCATGGTTGTAGTTCTTTCTATCCATAATCAATTTAATTGAAGAACTTAAACTCTACAATTCTTCAATCAATGAATAATTAAATAAAAAGAATAATTATATGATATGGGATTCCTATTTCTTGGCATCCAATGGCTATTTGCTGAGGAACAATCAAATAAAACTGTTGAGGCGGGAGGACATGCAAAGGCATAACCGGTTAGTACAAAGAATAAAAAATATATACAAGATATTTTGAAAAATGAAAAAAATGTTGAACAAAATACTATGATGATTTTCAGTTGATAGTAGGTCTAATTACTACTTGGACCGTAACATAAGATAATACTATTCCAAAATAATGAATTTATTTTTTTAAGAAAAATTGAAAGAATTAAATTAATCTATATGTAGAAATAAAAAAATTAAATATTAAAAAATTAAATAGAAAGATCTGCCGAGAAAATCTCAAGATGTAATGATATTACCATAGTGTGAACTCGCATTGGAGTACAAAGGAAAAAGAAAAAAGACAGCAAACTCGTGCATCGGCTACCACTTTCAAGTAGGAAGGAAAAAAAAAGACAGCAAACTCATGCAACTGCAAGTGGCCGACCTTTCACCTCCATCCATCATAGCTCCATGATACATTTTTTTTTGATTCTCTGTTCGCCAGATGCTAGCTAGTAGGAGAGGAGGACAGAGAAAGAGGAGAAGCAAGGCAACCAAGCAAGGGTGTTCTGTTTTAGCATTTTTAGTTGGCACCAATCGAAAGAAGCCGAATCGATTAAAGGGAGAAGTATGAACGATGTCGTTTCATAAAGTTGATCAGGCTTTGGTTTTGGTTTGGTTTTTGGATTTTTCGGTTTTTAACCAAACTAAATCGAAAACTAAACTTTTTGAAAATGAAAATCGAAAACTGAACTGAACTATATTCGATTCGATTTTGGTTTGGCTTTTTAGTTTGGTTTGGGCCGATTTTTGCTCCGAAACTAAATTATGAACAATCCTAGATATGATACCCGTCTTTGAGGCGAGGAATCTAAAAGTATTCTCAGATAATGATCTTAAGCTAAAATTTAAGAAAAAAATATCCCTTAAATAAGCTTATATAGCACTTAAGTGTGTTTTCCTCGTAGCTACATGCAAAGCAAGCCAGCAAGAGCCATGGCATGGAGCAAGGTCCAGCGGCCGAGTCCCATCCAATCTCCTCCAGCGGTCAAACTCATTCAGTAGCCGAACTCCTCCAGTGGTCGAACCTAATTGAATTCCTCAGCGGTCGATCTCAGTCGAACTTTTCAACGGTCGAATTTCTTCCGAATTTTTTCTTCAATCGAATACCTTCGGAAGCTGAACTCCTTCCGAACTTCTCCTTCAGTCGGACTCCTACGAAAGCCGAACTCCTTCCGAATCTCTCCTTCAGTCGGACTTCTACGGGAGCCAAATTCCTTTCAAATCTCTCCTTCAGTCGGACTCCTATGGGAGCCGAACTCCTTTCGGATCTCTCCTTCAGTCAAACTTCTGTAAGAGCCGAACTTCTTTCGGATCTCTCCTTCAGTCGGACTCCTACAGAAGCTGAACTTCTTTCAGATTTTTTCTTCAATCGGACTTCTGCAGGAGCCAAACTCCTTCCGAATCTCTCCTTCAGTCGAACTACTACAGGAGCCAAACTTCTTTCGAATCTCTTATTCAGTCGGACTCCTATGAGAGCCAAACTCCTTCCAGATCTCTCCTTCAGTCGAACTTCTACAAGAGCCAAACTCCTTTCGGATCTCTTCTTCAGTCGGACTCTTATAGGAGTCGAACTCCTTTCAGATCTCTCCTTCAATCAAACTCCTACGGGAGCCGAACTTCTTTCGAATCTCTCATTCAGTCGGATTTCTATAGAAGCCGAACTCCTTCTAGACTCCTCCTTCAATCGAATTTCTACAGAAACTAAACTTCTTTCAGACTTCTCCTTCGGTCGAACTTCTCCACCAATTGGACTCCTCCTGAACTTCTCCATCAGTCGAACTCCATCCGAATTTCTTCAGTGGATTACTTTCAAATTTCAACTAGCATTCCTCTCGGATGATCTCCTCTAGCCGTGTTCCCTTTAGGAGTCCAAACTCTCTTAGAATTGATGTATGTTAAAGCTCTTCACCAACCAACACCTGCTTCCTCTGAACTTCAACTATTAAATCTCAACGAACGGCCACTTCATGGCAACAAACACCATTCTCCATAACAAACTCCACGTGGTTCCGAGCAGTCCACTATCGAATGACCGTATCACAACAATAGATACCTTTCTCCGTAACAAACTCCATATGACTTCGAGTGATCTACTACCGGATGGTTACGACAAGCTCCGTCTATAAAAAGAAATCCTCCAGATATGTTTTCTCTAAGCTCTCTTCTCCTTCCTAAAATTTTACTAAATTCTTGCCTGAGCACTTCATTTCTGTTGGCCAGAAGAGCTAACTTGATCGTCGGAGGGTTTTGCCGGAGCCACCACCATCGACTCCGAGTGAAATTTTATTTTATAGGTCACCAATGGCGACCTTTTCTTCCTCGACTCCAGCTCGATCCGACGTCAACCAAATTCTGCACCAATAGAATTGGTACTAGAGGAAAGGCCATTTGTTTCTGAGGTTTCTTTGTTTATAAAGGAGTGCTCAGCAGCGATCTCTCTCCTTTCTCTCTAGAGATCTCTCTTCTTTCTCTCTAGAATTTTTTTCCAAGAAAAAATGCCTCCCAGAAAGACTTCGATCTGACGATCAACGACCTCTGCAGCCAAATTCCGTCCAGACCTATCCGCTCCCGCTTCAGCTCCAGCAACTCAGGCTCCACCTGCAGCCATGGTGGATGTGGAGCAGTTCAACCTACTAGTCCAGCAGGTTCGCGGTCTCACAGAGGTGATCTAGGTCATACATCGGTAGGGCCCAGCACTAGTTCAACCGAAGCAGACTTCTTCGGAGCTCCATGATCCGATCTGAGAATGACCGACTTGGGCTATCCGACCTCTGATCTTCGAAACAGAGAAGCAGAGGATGGAGGGCTCCTGCTCGGACCACGACTCGATCCAGGAGAAAGCTTCACACCTGTTCCATCAGAAAATCCTAGAGATCAATGATCGTGAAGATCTCCTAGATCAAAGGCTCCTAGAAATGAGCCGACGAATCGAAGAGCTCTATCATACTCCCTCCTTACACGGTAATGATATTTGCACTGATCCTCCTTTTACTCAAAGGATTATGCAGGAACCGATCCTACCGAACTTCAAGCTTTCGTAGTTTGAGAGTTACGATGGAACCACCAATCCGGTCAACCATCTGGAGGCCTTTCGAATAATGATGTTGCTCCACGGTGTGCCAGATGCTATTTTATGTTAGACTTTCTCATCCACCCTCAAGAAAGCTATCAGAAACTGATACTCGGCACTTAAGTCGGATACCATCTTTTTCTTTGATCAGATGAGCCATCAGTTCATGGCTCACTTCGTCAGCAGCCGACGTCCGCACCAAATTTCAGATTTTTTGATGACCATCAAGCAGAAGAAGGGAGAATCCATCTAGACTTATGTCATCTGATTTAATGCTGCTGCATTGGAGGTTCAAAACCTGAACCAATCAATCATCATGGTCACACTTAAGGGCGGCCTTCAGAAGAATAATTTGTTGTTCTTTCTGAAAAAGAAGTACCTCAGAAATTTCGTCGATATGCTAGCTCGAGCTGAAGATTATGCCCAAGCTAAAGAGGCCTTCAAGGCTAAGGACGATGAAGCCTTTGGTGAGCAGCGAATCGGTGAGCCGAGCAAGCCCATCGAGGAAGGAAAGCTGAGTGAAGCTCAGCCATGCTCCCGAACTCTCTCTGAGCGCAAGTAAGCCCGAACTCCTCCTCGGGCTTCGAGGCAGGGAAGCCCCAACAGAAGGGCGTGGTGGGATTCTCCCCAACAAAGATTTCACAACTACGCCCCTCTCAATGCTCCAAAAACTCAAGTGTCGATGAAAATCAGAAAGCAACTGCCGAGACCGAAAAGGATGCATTCTCACCCCAGTAAGCGCAACCCTAATAAGTTCTGTCTTTATCATCGTGACCATGGTCACGACACTGAGGAGTGTATCCAACTCAAAGATGAGATCGAGGAGCTCATCATGCGAGGCAGACTTGGTCGATTCCTATGGCGACGGTCTGAAGGGTGGAGAGATCGACCGAGGGCATTGCCATAGCCTGAACCACCAAGAAGGAAGGATTAACAAGAAGATCGATTGCCTCTTGATATCATCAATACTATCTCGGGGGGACTTCGACGAGGAGAGGCCAGCGGATCCAAGGGATCAATGAAGAGATGGAGGATTGAAGAACCCATAATCTTCACTAAGGTAGATGCTCAGGAGGTCCAATTTCCACACAATGATGCAGTTGTAATCTCTTTAAACATTGCCAACTATGATGTATGCCGCATTTTGGTAGATAATGAAAGCTTGACTGATATTTTATTTTATAATACTTTCTCAAAAATGTCCTTCCTCAATAACCATCTAGGACCAATGAACTTTTCTTTGGTAAGCTTTACTGGCGATGCCATACCAGTTGAGGGCATAATGACCTTAGCTGTGACTGTAGGGCAACGTTCGAAGCTGGCTAAGACAGATTGATTTTTTAGTCGTAAAAACTCCATCTGCCTATAATGCTATTCTCGATCGATCTGATCTAAATGCACTTCGGACAGTGGTATCAACTTATTATTTGAAGAAGAAATTTTTGACAAGTCACAAAATCGGAGAGGTCATGAGAGATCAAACTCTGGCAAGGCACTGCTACTCAATCACCCTGTATAAGAAAGAA
The DNA here is from genome assembly GCA_006176705.1 of Cocos nucifera. Taxonomy (NCBI): domain Eukaryota; kingdom Viridiplantae; phylum Streptophyta; class Magnoliopsida; order Arecales; family Arecaceae; genus Cocos; species Cocos nucifera. The sequence goes on along the minus strand of QRFJ01000147.1, from coordinate 999,259 downwards.
CAGTCAAACCCTTATCCTGTTGATGGGCTGGATGTTTGCGACGACCTCACTGAGGAGTGGAGCGAGCCTATGGAGGACCTCGTATCTATGCCCTTAAACGATGAAAATGCGGAGCATGCAGTGCAAATCGACTCCAACTTAGGGGACGAGGTTCGGAAGTAACTCATCGCCTTCCGTAGGAAGAATGCAGACATCTTCGCCTGGGCCCCAGTGGATATGCCAGAAATTGACATTAAGATCATAGAACATCAGCTGGCCATTGATCCGAAGCATCGACCGATAAAAAAGAAGATGCACAACCATGCTATGAAGAGGCAGAAAGCAATTGCCAAAGAAGTAGGCAAGCTCCTCAAAGTTGGATTCATCTAAAAAGTTAACTATCCAACCTGGATCTCAAACGTAGTCCTTGTCAAAAAGGCAAACAATAAATGGAGGATGTGTATAGACTTCAAAAAGCTGAATAAGGTCTGCCCAAAAGATAGCTACCCTCTATCCAGAATTGATCAATTGGTAGACGCAACTTCGGACCACGAGCTCCTCACCTTCATGGATGCCTTCTTCGATTATAATCAGATACGGATGGCATCGAAGGATAAGAAGAAAACTGCTTTTGTTACTGATCGTGATCTTTATTATTACAGGATTATGCCCTTTGGACTCAAAAATGCAAAGGCAACGTACCATCGTCTAGTCAATAAGATCTTTAAAAAGTAGATCGACCGCAACATGGAGGTGTACATGGATGACATACTCATCAAAAGTCGAGCTTCTATAGACCATCTCGCCGACCTTGAAGAGACCTTCAGCGCACTCAGGAAGCATAAGATGAAACTGAACCTGATCAAGTGCGCCTTTGGTGTGACCTTTGGAAAGTTTCTGAGATTTATGATGTCAAGGTGTGGGATTGAAGTAAATCTAGAGAAAATTTGAGTCATTCAGAAGATAACTGCTCTAAAAATAATCAAAGAAGTTCAGCGCCTGACTGAAAAAGTGGCATTCCTAAATCGCTTCATCTCGAGATCGGTCGAGCGATGCATGCCCTTTTTTTGAGTTCTCAGGCAACCAAAGAACTTCTACTAGATGGCAGAGTGCCAATGGGCATTTGAGGAGCTTAACAACTACCTCGACTCACCCCTACTGCTGGCAAAGTCTGAATTTGGAGAAGAATTATTTCTGTACCTAGCAGTCTCCTTGACGGCCTTGACAACAGTCCTGATCAAGAAAGAAGCGAAGATGCAGCAACCGATCTAATACGTAAGCCGGATCCTGAGGGATGCAGAGATCAGGTACTCTAGACTAGAAAAATTGACTTACTCTCTTCTAATTGCTGTCAGAAGACTCCAACCTTACTTTCAGGGGTACACCATAGCAGTCCTCATAGACCAACTAATAAAAGTAATTCTTCATCAAACGGATGCTTCCGAAAGAATCGCAAAATAAACAATCGAGCTCACGAAATTTGACATCAATTATCGACCCCGGCCATCGATCAAAGTTCAGATATTGATAGATATTGTATTAGAATGTATCATTCCAGCTAAAGTCGAACTTGAACAGAACGAGATTGGTGCTCTACTGTCGCAACCATCGCCGAGTACGTGCTATGCTTCGAATTTTCTATAACTAATAATGGGGGCCGAATATGAAGCGCTAATTGTTGGATTAAAAATAGCAAGAGAGTTAAAAGTAGATTGGCTTCAAGTCTATAATGATTCTCAATTAGTGGTCGACCAAGTTGGTGGCAACTATGAAGCATGGAAGAAAAGTATGATGAAATACCTTGAGAAAGTAAAGGATTTGACTCCAACCTTCGGCAGTTTTGGCATTCGACAGATTTCGAGGGTAGAAAATATAAGAACCGACCTCCTCTCTAAATTGGCCACTTCAGCCCCAACTGAACTGTCCAAAGAAGTATTTTTTGAAACTGTAAAATGTCCAAGCTCAAAGGAATCACAGGTCGTTATGCAGACCGAGCTTGAGCCGAGCTGGATTGATCCATTGGTTACCTACCTCAAAGAGGGAGTTCTTCCTCGTGATCCGAAAGAAGCTCGAAAACTCAGGAATCAAGTCTCTCGGTACGTTTTGTATGAGGATAAGTTGTATAAGAGGTCATATTCACTACCGCTACTGAGATGTCTCCGACCTTCAAAGGCCGACTTCGCATTATGAAAAGTGCACGAGAGAATCTATGAAAGTCATGTAGAAGCTAGGTCCCTGTCACAAAAACTACTTCGGCAAGGATACTATTGACTGACCTTATACCATGATTCTATGGAGCATGTCAGAAAATGTGACCACTATCAGAAGAATGTAAACATACAAAGACAGTCGACCTCTAAGCTTACTCTACTAAGCGCATCTTGGCCATTTGCATAATGGAGAATGAACATACTTGACCCTTTTTCGATGGCATTCGGGCAATGAAAGTTTCTCTTGGTCATGATTGACTACTTCACCAAATGGATCGAAGCCGAACCACTAGCAAAAATTATCAAGGCCAAGGTACAGGACTTCATCTAAAAGTCAATAATCTATCGATTCGGTCTGTCCCGAACTCTCATAATAGATAACAGGCAATAGTTCGCTGGGATGAGGTTCGTCGAGTTCTATGATGACCTAAACATCTTCTACCACCTCATATCAGTAGCTCACCCATAGGCAAATGAAGAAGCTGAAGTGACCAACCGAATCCTATTGTAAGGCATCAAGACAAGACTCGATAGAGTAAGGGGGCCTGGGTGGATGAATTCTACCACATCCTTTGGGCATACCGAACTACTCAAAGATTGCCGACTGGAAAAACACCATTTGCCTTGGCTTTTAAAATGGAGGCAATCATCCCAAACGAACTTAAGCTCCCATCAGCATGGGTCGTGGCCTTCAACGAGCATCATAACCCATAGGACCTCAGAGTTAACCTCGACTTGCTGGAAGAAAAAAGGGAAGAAGCCCAGGTTCGGATGGCGGCCTACAGACGAAGGGTGGCCCGATACTATAACTCCAGAGTCAAAAGTAAAATATTTAGAGTGGGGGACTTAGTACTTTGACAAGCCGCCATCTCTCAGTCTCAGAGTCAGGAGAAGCTTACCCCAAATTAGGAAGGCCCATATAAGGTAGAGAAGGTCATCCGGTCCAGAACTTATCGTCTGAAGGAGTTCGGAGGAACAACGCTTCCATGACCTTGGAACTCAAAAAATCTGAGGATGTACTACCAATAATTTTTCTTCAATAAAACACCTTCATTTCAACATTATTGTTTCTTGGTGCAAGAACTATGTGATGATAGAAAAGAAGCAACCAAAAGTGGCCATGTTAGGAATAGAAGGAGAACCTCGTCCTAACGTGAGCAAAGTCGAAAGCCTCATTCATTTTAGACGAGATGGAGGGAGAGGCTCTGACAACGGCCCTTATGTGCCCCCATAACTCATTAGGAATAGAAGGAGAACCTCGTCCTAATGTGAGCAAAGTCGAAGGCCTCGTTCATTTTAGACAAGATGGGGAGAGAGGCCCTGACAGCAGCCCTTATGTGCCCCCACAATCCATTAGAAATATGAGGAGAACCTCATCCTAACATGAGCAAAGTCGAAGGCCTCATTCATTTTAGATGAGATGGGGGAAGAGACCCTGACAATGGCCTTTATGTGCCCCTACAGTCCATTAAGAATAGGAGAAGAACCTCATCATAACGTGAGCAAAGTCGAAGGTCTCGTTCATTTTAGACGGGATGAGAGGAGAGGCTCCAACAATGGCCCAATTGTGTCCAACAACATCAACAGGAGATAAGATCTCCTTCAACATCAACATGAGATAAGATCTTCTTCAATCTCGGCTGGAGATAGGATCTCTCCCGAGCTTCAACTTCAACGTCGACCTCGACTGGAGACAAGATCTCCTCCGAGCTTCAACTTCAACTTCAACCTCGGTTGGAGACAAGATATCTTCCGAGCTTTAACTTCAATTTCAACCTCGGGTGGAGACAAGATCTCTTCCGAGCTTCAACTTTAACTTCAACCTCAGTTGGAGACAAGATCTTTCACGAGCTTCAACCGCAACATCAACAGGAGACAAGATCTTCTTGGACCTCGGCTGGAGGCAAGATCTCCCCCGAGCCTCAACTTCAACGTCAACCTCGGCTGGAGATAAGGTCTCCCCCAAGCTTCAACCCCAACGGATGTAGAGCCTAAAAAAAGACTTCGGCAGTTGCCTTTTTTGTACTCCCTTTCTTCGAATTTCGAACTCAAAAGTGGGGGACTATTATTGGAGATAAATTTCACTCCCATCGAAGTCCAGCCTGATGCTTAGTCTAATACAATCGGTAATCATGGAAGAGCTCCGATCAAAATTCTCCCTCCAACGGTCGAGCCCCACCCGATCTCCTCCAGCAGCCAAACTCATTCAATAGCCAAACTCCTCCAGCGGTCGAACCCAACCAAACTCTTCAACGGTCCATCTCTAGTCGAACTCCCCAGCGACTGAACTCCTTTCAGATTTTTTCTTTAGTCGAATACCTTCAGGAGCCGAACTTCTTCTGAACTTCTCCTTCAGTCGGACTCCTATGGGAGTCGAACTTCTTTCGGATCTCTCCTTCAGTCGAACTGCTATGAGAGCCAAACTCCTTCTGAATTTCTCCTTCAGTCAGACTTCTACAGGAGCTGAACTCCTTTTCGATCTCTCCTTCAGTCGGACTCCTACGGAAGCCGAACTTCTTCCGAATCTCTCCTTCAATCGAATTTTTGCAAGAGCCAAACTTCTTCCGAATCTCTCCTTCAGTCGGACTCCTACAGGAGCTGAACTTCTTTCGGATCTCTCCTTCAATCGGACTTTTACGAAAGTCAAACTCCTTCTGGATCTCTCCTTCAGTCAAATTTCTATAAGAGCCAAACTCCTTCCAAACTCCTCCTTCAGTCGGATTTCTACAAGAGCTGAACTCCTTCTGTACTTCTTCTTTAGCCGAACTTCTCCATCAGTCAGACTCCTTTATCCAGATTTCTTCAGTGGATTACTTTCAAATTTCAACTAGCATTCCTCTCGGATGATCCTCTCTAGCCGTGTTCCCTTTAGGAGTCTGAACTCTCTTGAAATTGATGTATGTCAAAGCTCTTCACCAACCAATGCTTGCTTTCTTCGAACTTCGACTATTAAATCTCAACAAACGGCCACTTCATGGCAACGGATATCACTCTCCATAACAAACTCCACGTGGCCCCAAATAGCCCACTACCGAACGACCATATCATAACAATGGATATCTTTCTTCGTAATAAACTCCACATGGCTCCGAGCAACCCACTATCGGATGGTTATGATAAGCTCCATCTATAAAAAGGAATTCTCCAAATATGTTTTCTCTAAGCTCTCTTCTTCTTTTCGAAATTCTACTAAATTCTTGTTTGAGCACTCCATTTCTATTGGCTAGAAGAGCTGACTTGATTGTCGAAGGGTCCTACCGAAGCCACCACCACCAACTCTGGGTAAAACTTTATTTTGCAAGTCACCGACGGTGACCTCTTCTTCCTCGACTCCAACTCGATCCGGCATCAATCAGATTTTGCACCAACAAACGCTTTGATCATTCGATAAGCGCACGTCTTTGAGAACGCACCTAAAAAGACACGCTGGCTTAAAAAAAAGAGGGGGGATGGACGTGCGCCTACAAAAAAAAAATCTATATAAAAAAAAAATTTTGAAAAAAATTTGAATCTGAAAAATAACTGAAAAAAATTCAAAAAAAAATATAACCTAAAAATAACTAAAAAATATCTAAAAAAAATTAGGAAAAAAATCTGAACCTGAAGGAAAACAAAGGGAAAGAAGGAAAGAAGGCGCCTTCTTTCCCTCTCTTTTTTTTTTGCTTCTAGTGCAGGACTTTTTTTTAATTAAAAAAATATAAAAAATTAAAAGAAAAAATAATTTAAAAAAGAAAAGAAAAAAGGCGTCAGAAGGCACCTACATTTTAAATGTTGACACCCTTCTTTTTTTTCAATTTTTTCTATTTTTTTTAGTTTTTTTATTTTTTAAGCTTTTTTATTTTTTTTATTTTTTCAGGCAGCAGGCCTTTTTTTTCTAATTTTTTTGGATGCAGGCACGTGCTTTTTTTCAACCAGCGCATCTTTTCAGGCATGCGTTCAAAGATGCGCGCTATTTGAACGGTTGGAAATCCGATAGAATATAGATTAGGCTCCGATCAATTAGAGCCCAGTCTACTGATATATATATATATATAATTTTACGGTAAACTAGTGAAAAATTTTTAATTCTAATTTTAAATTAAAACCAACTCTCCAATTGAGTTTCGAGTAAAAGTAGCTCTCCATTCCAAATATAAATTAAAAGCAGCTTTTCATTTAGCATAAAATAATCAAATTATCCCTACAGTTATAAAACAGTACTAAAATAATACTATCTTGTTATAAAATAGTACTGCCTTATTGTAATATAATAATATCTTATTATAAAATAGTACTATCTTTTTGTAAAGAAATATTATCTTACTGTAAAGAAATACTATCTTATTGTAATATAATACTGTCTTATTAGAAAGTAATATCGCCTTATTATAAAACAGTAATGTCTTATTGTAATATAATATTATCTTATTGTAAATGAATACTATATTATTGTAATGTAATATTGTCTTATTGAAAAATAATAATATCTTATTATAAAATAATATTATCTTATTATAATATAATACTATATTATTGTAAAGTAATACTGCATTGTTGTAAAATAGTATTGCCTTATTGTAAAAAAATACTATCTTATTATAATATAATAATGTCTTGTTGGAAGGTAATACTATTTTATCATAAAATAGTACTACCTTATTATAATGTAATACTGCCTCATTGTAATATAATACCATCCTATTAGAAAATAATACCATTTTGTTATAAAACAGTACTATCTTATTTTAGTATTACTATATAACTATAGGAATAATTCTATCATTTATGTTATTTAGAAAACTATTTTTAATTTATATTTAAAATAAAAAATTATTTTTATTTTAAACTTAAATAAAAAATTATTTTTAAATTAAAATTTAATAAAAAAAATTTATTAATTTATTTTTTTATTTTATTTTGCTTCTTTTGCACGGGGTACCTGAAACCAGTCCACTGCCGCAGCAGACTTGCCGCTCACTTTGGTGACATCTTGTTGGTCTGACCCACTTTCGTCCGGAGAAAATGGAGAAGAACTGGCTTCATGCGGTGCCCGCCCGTAAACAGCGCAAGGAGCGTAAACTTTAAGGCATTTGGGAACTTAAGCGACCCCTATTTTTTTTAAAAAAAAAAAGAGAAAAAAAAAATGGTAGCAAGCCAACAGTTCCACAACTTATGCTAAATATTAATTATGGCTTGTGAAATCCTCCCAAGAATCCTCCACGAAATCTGAGAGCCGAAATTAATGTAGAGAAGTGATCCTCACCTGTGTGGCGGATAGCTTGTCCTCTTGGAGAGACCATCCTTGTTTCAAAGCTTTAGAGCCATGGTTTAACTAGTGTCTTGATATTCTCTTCCCGTTCTATAGATTTTTGTATCATCCAATATTTGATCATTAGATCAAATGGGCCTCACTAACCAACGGTGGGTGATAGACAGGTGGTGGGATTTATTCGAGTCCATGTTCTATTTGATTGATCACGAGTTCATGGATTGGGTCCTTTAGATCCTCTAAATTGATGTGGGTATCGATTTTTCTATTGACTTAACAAATAATGAGATTGTCCCATCCCACTGTTTCAAGTGAAATTTCTAGTTTAATGGTTGTTTCGGTTTATTTAGTTGAGTCACCCACCATCCATTCAGATGAGACCCCCAAATTGATTTATTTTATCTTGTTTGACCCGAAAAATATCAGATGAACTCAAGTAATGGATGTATGTCAGGAACGGCTAATGTGTTATCAACTTTCACATTAGTATAACATAAGCTAAGCTCTAGTAGACACAAAAGCATAGTAATATACATCAACTGTCTCCTAAATTTATGGCCCCAACGTGATCCCATTCTTGTTAATGTCCAACCATCTATAATTTACACATCTGCCACTCATGCAAATGGATCCATTGACTTAGGATGGGAACTATACATATGGTGAGACAAATTCCAATTTCTTATCAAGTCCTGTGCAATCATGGGTTCAAGTTTTGGATAATGTTGGTCGTATATGGTCTCCAATGGAATCACCTACCATCCATCAGATGAATCACACTGGTCAATTGATTCTTGTTCTATGTTCCATGATATTTGGTCGTTGGCTCAAGTCTTATGTGCATCATCGATCACAGTATCACTCTCACCGTTCATGCGATAAGGTTCATCTTCTTTTGCACAAATCCATTACCAGATCACTCCATCATTGATGCATCTACACTAATTTAAAAGCGACTAATAGGTGATCCAACAGTAAATTGGAGCAAAGGAAGGAGAATCCTTACTACCGCAACCCTTCTAACGTTGACCAAAAAATTGTGATTGCTTTTTCCTGTTTTTTTTTTCTTGTTTGGACGCATATGACCCTGAGATTCCTCTAGATGTTTCTAGAAGAGGTTTAGGTAGGTTAGTTCTTAAATTCCACGGATGACAACTAAAGCCAACCGCCTCCGTGACAAGTGGCCGTCTCGGGTCTCCTTGTGGAACAAGCAAGAACCGCTTATTCCTAAGCTTCCAACCGCTCCGTCAAATCAAGTTCAAAAACAACCACACCAACTTGGTGGATCACATTATGCCAACTGTTTCATGATAGGGATAGGCATGACAAGGTATGTTGTTCATTTTACCAAAGTTTAGACTTTTAACTAACCTTTTATTTTCGCAAGGAAACAACGGTTTCCTTTCTCGCTTCATGTGAAAAGCTAGAAACAAGCTCCTCCACAAAATTATTCATTCCCGAAAAAGGCATAGATACTGACAGGCATTAGCTCCGATAATAAAGTTGCTGACCTTTAAACATCTCTCTCTCTATCTATCTATCTATATATATATATATATATATATATATATATATATATATATATATATATCACAAGACATTTGCTACATTTAAGCCATTAGATTACCATCATTTTTTTTATATTTTATTATTTTTTTAAAAAAATATTTTATTATTTTTTAATATTATTATTATTCATCGTAGCTTGTCTTTGCTGTTGCCTACCTCCTCATCGCTACACACTGCTCTCTATTCTCTTTCTTCTCCGCTCACACCTCTTTCTGAACGTCACACCCACCCCACCCTCTAACACCATTAATGGCTCCTCTGCTTTCCTTCGCCTATGGCTCCTTCATCTTTCTCTATCTGCAGCTTCTCCACACCTCGTGCTACCCATGGCTCGTTCGTCCTCTCGTTCGTCTGTCCTCGGTCCCTCCTCCTCTCGAGCGCCCGTAGCTCCTTCCTCCATAACATCATCAACATCATCATTGCCAACTATCTCGATGCTATCCTTCCCTTCCTCCATCTCTTTCCTCATTTTTCTCTTCTATCCATCTCTCCACCAATCGAAATTGCCAACCACCTCTCCACTACTGTCGCTCATCTCTCCATCGCTCACTGCCCTACCTCTCTCTTCTTTCATTACTCGAACTTGCTATCTTCTTTTCCTTCCTCCTCTATCGCTCACCGTCCAGTAGCTATATGCCATTCTTATCTTTTTCCTCCTTTGCTACTCGAGCTCGTTGTCACATATTCATTTTCGGTGGGAGCAGGGATAGTAATCAGTCAAAAAAAAAAAAAAAAAAAAAAAAAAAAAAAAGAAGAAAACATGCATAACTTTCAAAATATCTCATCATTTTTTAAATTATATTTAAAATTTAAATTATTTACTAAATAAATTATTTATATAATTAATTAAAATTAGTTATTGATAAATAAATTAGTATCATTTATTTTAAAATAAATAATTAAAAAATTAATAATAAAATTACTAAAAAAAATTTTGAAGTGCCATAGCAAAACCCATGTAACAACTATCAAATATAACATAGAGTGGCCTTAAATACGTGCGCCGTTTTTACGAATCATGAATGCTAAGATTAAAGATTTAAGAGGTGTACAGCAAGTAGTAATAGGTCATTTGCGTTGTCCAAATTTATTATATATAAAAGCAATGTCGGTCATGTACTTATTATGTTTTGTTTAGTACTAAACATGCCTGCTGCACATGACAGAAATACGGAAAGCTGAGATTATATGAGAGAAGAAAAAAAAAACTAAATATATTATCAAAAAATATATATATTTAGGGAACCAATACGTGTATATATATAGACATCGGACCGTACCTGATCAGACTCGGCCCAGGCCCAATGGGTTTGGTACTATAATAGACCATGCCAAGCATAAAACTCTCGCCCGGCACGGCCCTAGCTCCGAAAATTGATGGACCGAGCCTGGCATGGCTCGTTGGCCCGTCATGCCCTTTTTTTTTAGGTCCGGCCCATTATGCTTTTTTTTTTTTAGCCTTAACGAGTCGTGCTAGGCACGGCTCGTTTGTAGTCATTACTTGTTGGGCCAGCAACAGTAGCACGGCTCATTTGTAGTCATTACTTGTTGGGCTAGCAACAGTATGAAACGGGCCTTACCTAGCATGGCCCATAACGGCCTTAAATAGATTGTGCCTGGCCCGACCCATAACGGCCTTAAACGGATCAGGCTGATCCGTAATGGCTAAAACCAGATTTTTTTTATTTTTTAAGGGTTAAAACGGTTAATTTTCTTGTTTTTACCATTTTAACCACTTCAACGGCCAAAAAATGGCTAGATTAAGAGGTATTTTAGAAAAATAAAAATTTAAAACTTCTATAAAAAGAGCCCTCCTCTTTTATTCTCATCACATCAATTCATCAAACTAATTCTCTCTCTTTTTAATCTTCCTACTTCTATTTATTCTCTTCTAGCAATTCTTCTCTCTTCTATTAAATATTTAATACGTAGCAATTATAGTTTAGCAATTCAAGAGTAATACAAGAGGAGGAAGCATCTCTCTTTTGTAGGTCGTAGTTCAAGGGCAGCTTCATAAATTCGGCTCTCCGGCTATCCGACCTCCGATGACCCGGCCCTCCTCCGACTTTTCAATTCTCCAATCTCAGCTCCACTTCTTCCTCCTCTTTAACTCTATAATTTAATTTTTTTTTATTGGTTACTAGTTAGTTTTTATTTTTTTATATTTACTTAGTTTAGATGGCAAATTATGATGATGAGAGTATAGCCAACGCCGTTGGGCATGCCGATATTTCTCTTCCTATTTCGGAGGAGGAAGAAACTCTTCCTGCTCCCTCTGAAGCCCCTTTTAGGAAAGTTAGATCCTCTTCCCGTAAGAGAACTAGCACTGTGTGGAATAATTTTGATAGAGTTTTAATAGATAGAGTCTATAAGGCAAAATATAAAAAATATGCAAAATTATATAGTTGTGCCAGTACTGGAAGAATTGTCCATTTGAAGAGATATCAAGAGTCTCATAGGATAAGTGATTCTCGTCTTCAAAGTACTCTTAATACATAAAGGGGTGCTCTTGTTAGAACTTTTGCCTATAATCATGAAAATCAAAGAAAGACACTTATAAAATGGATAGTTAGAGATGAATTACTCTTTAGCTTATGTGAATCTTTCAATTTTGAAAAATATGTTCAATTAGCTTTACAACTCGCTTATAGAAGAACCAATAGACGTACATTTAGAAGAGTAGCTATGTATAATAAATTATTTAGCAATGAAGCATGATTTAATTGGTAGTCTTTCTGTTTTAAATGCAAAAGTATCATTAACTTCTGATATATAGACTGCATCTATAGGTAGTATATGTTTCATTTCTGTTACTGCTCATTACATAGATAATGATTGGCAATTAAATAAGGGTATTCTTGCTTTTCATTCTTTTGATTATCCCCATTCTGGCCAATAAATTTCTAATGTTATTTATCAAACTGCAGCTGCATATGGTATTAGTATCAAAATTATGTCTGTTATATTTGATAATGCATCTAATAATAATATAGCTATCCAATTATTGAAAGACTCTTTTTGTCCTATTGTTAATAAAAAATTATGTTATATTAGATGTGCATGTCATATTTTGAATCTTTCTGTTCAAGCTGGAATGGATATGGTTCAAGATATAATTACAAAAATTAGGAATGCGGTATTTTTTATTAATGCTTCGAGAGTATGATTATAAGAATTTAAATAATTATGTTTAGACCACGATAAATATTTTAAAAAATTTAAACTTGATGTAGTTATCCGTTGAAACTCTATATATATGATGATTCATGATGCATATTCATATAAAAATTTATTAAATGCATATATAAATGATCGTAGATTAAAATTTATTTTGACTGAAAATGATTGAAAAAAAAAATTTAGAAGATTTTTTAATTAGTTTTTATAATGCTACAAATACTCTTTCTGGTATTTATTTTCCAACCTCTTGTTTATTTTTACAACAAGCATATATAATTTATGGTCAATTTATATAATATAGATTTGATGATGTTTTAATGCCTATTATTTATAAAATAAAAAAAAAATAGAATCAATATTGGGATATGGTATGTTCCATGCATAACTTAGCTGTTGTATTTGATCCATGGATCAAATTAAGTTGCATACATATTTTACTTGATGAAATTGGTAGATATATGAATCATGATTCTGAAAAATCTAAAGCTGAGGTAACTCAGCTACTTTATGATATTTTTGCATTATATGCTGAAAAGCTTCGTGGATCTAAGCAGTCCACATCATCTTTACAATCAACTTCTAGTACCTCTCGTTCATCATCTATTTTTTTCATTTCTTGCACAAAGGAGACATTCACATGCATCTTCTTCATCTGCATATTCTTCATCTTTAAGTAATGAATTAGAATTTTATTTACGAAATGATATATCTTCTGTATTAGATGAAAATCAAATAAAAAATCTTGATGTGTTGGCCTGGTGGAAGAATGTAAAAAATCAATACCCTGTTATGTCTGCAATTACACGTGATATTTTAGCTATGCCAATGTCCACAATAGCATCAAAATCAGTTTTTAGTGCAGGTCGGCACGTTTTGGATGAAAAAAGAAGCAGGATGACGGACGAGATAATTAAGATGCTACTATGCTTCAAAGATTGACTGGATACGGAGGCGAGACTTTAGGACAAAGAAGGATATGATACTGGATCTGATGATGAGGACGACACAAATACAATAGATAATTAGTAAGATTTATTTTTAATTTTTAAAAATTATATATATATATATATATTTTATTGAGGTGAGTCATCTCTACTTTCTTATCAGTTCTCTCTCTTTGTATTATGAAGGTTAGGCCTAGTCCCTCTACATCTTTTATATAATTTTAATTTATATTAATAAATTAGTAGGGGTCCACGTCAAATCCTCAACTATTATAAGATGATTTTTATTTTTACAAAAAAAAAATTAATATCTTATATTTTTTTATTTATCCACTAATTTAATTTATTTTATAAAAAATATTTTTTAAAATAAAAAATTTTAAAGAGGCTATAGTGTGCTAAATGGGCCATGCCAAAGCCTATATTGGCTGGCACGCGGGCCGTGTCGGGCTTGAGCGCATGCCGTGTCATGCCAATCTAGGCCTTGGAGGGCCATGCCGGACTTGAGCTATGGACCATGAAATTTCAACCGCTACAGTACTAAATGGGTTGTGCCTGACATGACCTTATTTGTGTCAAGCTGGGCTGGCCCATGGGCGACCTGGCCTGGTGCCCACCCCTATATATACATATATATATATATATATATATATATATATATATATGACCAATCCTAAGTGCTAATTTTTTAGAAAAATTTAAATTTTTATTTTAATTTTATAAATTAAATATTTTAAAAAATATAATTATTTTAATTTTTATTTTAAATCATTTTGATTCTAATTGCAGTTACGAATCAAACAACCTCTATAAAATTCAATCACATCTTACCACGCGGTATTGATTAAGTACATAAATAGAAATACTTACATAGGCATAGCAACTCCCCGCGCAACCATATATCCACCTAATTACCTATCTTGGTCGTACACATACAAAGATAAATAAATAAATCAAACGTGAGAATCTCCAAATCCAACCTGTCTGGCTCGCTGTTGTCGACATACCAACCGTCCCTGCGACCTGGAGAGCCGAAGAAATTGACACGTTCACCCAAAGGAGTCCGTCACGCACCGCAGCCGGCAGAATTTTTTGACGTTCGCGCGCGCGGGAATCGCACCGCCCACCTACTCTCCGAAGCTTCGCGGGCCCCACCAGGCCCCCACACGTCACTCCCAAATAAAGAACAGGGGCATTATGGGAACGCCAGGTCACAGGCCGTCGGAAAGATTTTTGCCAACGAAATGCTCGGCGAAAAAAAAGAAACAGAGTAATGAAGCTTCGTCGCTCTACCGAGTCTTTATATTAGTCGCCGCGCTCTTTTTGACCCGGCGAGCAGCGGTCCTTGGCGGGCTTTAGGGGTTAGGGTTTCGGTTTCTTCTCCGAAGCTGCGATATCTGTTGGTATTTGAATTGGATCCGATCGAACGTTTCTCCGCGCGTAGCGATCCGCCTCTCTGGACAATCACTTCTCTTCCGCGATCGTTTTTCCAGATCTAGGTACCATTTTTGAATTTTCCCCCTTTTCTTGTTTTGATTTTAGCTTCTTTTTTGAACCCTTTCCTGTTTGGAAATCGGAAAGGTCGAGTCTTTATTGAGGAATTACCGGTATTCTTATCTTATTTATGTATCTCGGTGTTAAAGATTGGATTTGTTCATTCTCCATTTGTAAGTTGCGGGTGGTCTCATTTGAGAATTGAGGACGTTTGAGTTTCTTTCCGCATACGGAGGAGCAATATCTAGGGTTTGCAGGGCTTGGAATTGAATATTTAGTTGGATAGCTTTTTAGATTTTTGTTTATGGTGATTATGGTTTTAATTTTGTTTTTAATTATTATTATTATTATTATTATTATTATTATTATTATTATTATTATTATTAGGCTTAGTTGTTATGGGAAGTAAGACGAGAATTGAGAGATCTAAGTTCTTGCAGGCAAATTTTTTTTGGACCTTAAGAATATGTAGTTGAATTTTGTGGCTTATAGGTTCATTGATTTGAACTTTGATTTGGTGGCGTTGGCAGTTTTTTCGGTGGTAACTGTTGAAGGATAGAAGAAGAAAATGCGGACACCATCGCTGCTTGCGCAATGCTTTCCAGGCTTGATGCCCCATGACAAGAATGGCCATGGTGTTTCCATTGTTTCTGAAAGGGATTTGATTCTTCCCTCACCGGCTGTTGAGATTCTTCCTTCAAAGGTATCGACATCCTTCCTTATTTATCTCTCTGCCAATTTGTTTGCCTGAGTTTTAATTAGCTTTGGTATTGCAGTTTCTTCTTTAACCAAAGAGTTGCAAGTTACCATCATTTTTCTCTGTTGATTTTATAAAGAAATTTCATCAGTATTGCTTTAAATGATTATTTTGTGTCATTTCTGTAACAACTGAAAACGTTTCTTGGCCTTCTTACAGAATGCTCACCCTTACAAATATGCTGGAGAGAATGTTGATTTGCAAGGTCTAAATATTTTCAAGGTATGTTCTGTGCATTGGGTTTTTGATCTTGTATTCGTGATATTTCTTTCTTTCAGTCATTAAAACCGTATCCATCATTGAGGCTATATTTTGTGTTGGCAAAATATGCCAGCCTTGTTTCATTATACATGCTAAATCATTACTGATGGCCACCTGCATAAATAATTTGGCAGGTGAAGCTTGTAAGTGTGGCAACACTCAATTATGGACTAGTATTTTAACATCAGAAAGGGATGCTTCTAGAATTAATGTTTTTTTTTTTTTTTTTTTTTTTTTTTAGGGAAGAGTTAGTGTAGCTGACATGATTGGATTTTCTGGTTCAGAGATGATATCGTCAAAACATGATGGTGAGTGTACCAGAGTTGAGGATCACTTTGTGTAGTTTTTGTATGGTGCAGCAGAAAAAAGTGACTCTGTAGGTTCTAACTGCTGGTTTTGCAGGATCTCTGAAATATTGGGAGGGTTCAATTGATCTTGTAAGTACTCTGAAGCACGAGATACGCGATGGGCAGTTGAGTTTCAGGGGCAAACGAATTCTAGAGGTAGCTGCTGCTTTGCAAAAGACCTTCCAATTTTATTCTTTCTGACTCCACCTTTTTCTTTCTTTTAGATTTTTGACCCCCCCTCCCTCCCACCAAAAAAAAAAGAAAAATCAGAGGAACATATGTATATGCCTTTGCAATAGAAACTTTAAACTGATCTCTTTTCCATTGTTATGGATTGATACATATTCTATTTTAAAGCATGAAAATTGATTAAGATTGTGTAGTTCTAATGAAATAACCAAAATGTATTGACTTTCTATTGCTGTGTAAGAATCTCTTGGCCGTAAGTTTCTTCTAAAAGATTTTCATATCAAGTTCCCTTTGTTAGAACCTTTATCTAGGTTTCTTGGTCGATGCTTCTCAATTCAGTTTCCTTTGCTTTTAATTGAACACAAGCATGGTATCTCATGTATTCTTCATTATCTAAGCTTTATGGATACCACTCTTTAACCTTCTATTGCTCATATTTATGTATCCCACTGCTTTTCTAACACCTCTTTGCTACAATCACAGCAAGCGTTTACACCCTCTAATTCATATCCTCTTAATCTATCATTTGTAGTTCCATCATCTATTACCTAAATCCAGTTTGAACAGCTTTAGGAAAATGGTGGGATAGACCAAATAAGACTTGCATAGTAGTAGTTGGAAGTTCTTTTAAAGACCTTTTTCATGGTAAAAGTAACTGTTGGACAGGAACAACTTATGGATTAGATCCAACATTATTAGTTCCAAAAAGTGTAAGTGTAACAGACTTGCTGCTCAAGTTTTTATCTGTATTTTTCTCTTTATTTCTTTGCTGATTAAATTGAAATTGCTACTTGCCTTTCTGTTTTCACTTTGCAAGCTTGATCCATGATTAAGAAATTTGCAGATAGCCGGACAAATTTGAAACTGCATGGCCATAAGTTCTGCCTGAGGCCTCAGTTCCATTTAAATCTCCACTATAGGATAGTGTGTTAACTTTGCCAATGCTATCATGAAGTGCTTCTCTCCATAATTAACCAACATCTGTTAGCTTGGTTGGCACCTCTTTCCTAAGGGCTTGCTTTG
This sequence comes from Cocos nucifera, assembly GCA_006176705.1. Classification (NCBI taxonomy): domain Eukaryota; kingdom Viridiplantae; phylum Streptophyta; class Magnoliopsida; order Arecales; family Arecaceae; genus Cocos; species Cocos nucifera. Next base: position 982,058 of record QRFJ01000147.1, on the reverse strand, counting down.
GGAGGTCCGAGTTTCAAACACCTGTATTGACGTGACTGCTCAAAACAAAAAAGAAAAAGAAGAGGAAAAAGGACCTTCTCTCCAAAATTTGAATTCTCCTGGTTTTCATCATGTGGATGTCATCTCATCTTTTGTTGCTGCCTTGGATGTGTCTTTAGGGCTCATTAGCAGGACCTCTGGCACACCTTTCTTCATTGGTGACCATTACAATACTTAATCAGAAACTCTCCAAAATACCACTATTGGAATGCTTAAAGGACACCTCTTAGCAACAGTTCTTCCTTAAATCAACCTGATATTCTCCAACAGCCAATAACAGCATAGGTTGATCTTCCTCTTTATGCATGTTTTATTCATCAATTACCTTGCTGGCATGCTCTGGAAATTTCGCAGAACCAATTTCTTAAGTGTTTTCAACCTGACTTCCTCCAGATTGTGAGAAACTACATTGCTGGTTGAATCTCCCAGGCATAAAGCATACTAGTTGTCAATAGTATATCATCCTCTCATTGAACTGTTGGATTACCATTTCTCTCTTTTCTTTTCTTTTTTTTTTTTTGCTTTCATATGTTTGTGTATATGTTCTTTTGATTTTCAGTGCTTAACAGCTATCCAAATTGCACCTAAAATAAAAAAAGTTTTTCTTTTGGAGGTCATGAAGACTACTGTGAATTGACTTCGTTTCCTGTATATCTTGGCCTCCCTTTTCCTATATAATGGAATTCAATATGTTAAAATATTAATTTTCTGCAAGTGAATATTTGCTCCTTATTTTTCTTGTAACTGTCAAGTAATGGTTTGTTGCTAAAATCGTTTTATTTTGCTGATTGCTGCAGCTTGGTTGTGGATATGGTTTGGCTGGGACTTTTGCTTGCCTGAAGGTATGTGTTATCTAAATAAGTAAAAGCTTATGTTTCCACTTACAGTGCTAAACTTTAATAAATTAATAGAGTTATTAGCCATTTAAATGGGATATTTTTGTCCATTATGACATTTGACTTATCCTTGGAATTTGTGCTTCCAAAGCATGTCCAACTAGCATTCTATTGTTATATGAAACTTACAGATTTAATTCTTTTTGACCTTTTGCAGGGTGCTTCTACAGTGCATTTTCAGGATCCAAACGCAGAAACTATAAGATGCACAACCATTCCCAATGTCCTGGCAAATCTTGAGCAGGCTCGGGATAGGCAGAGCCGCCAACCAGAGAGTCCACTCACCCCATCTCGGCAACAATTGGCTCCTGATGTCCATTTCTATGCTGGGGATTGGGAGGAACTCCATACAGTCCTGTCGGTGGTGCAGATGGATGGGTTTGAGCCAGCACCAGGGACAAGCCTCAGCTTCTCTGAGGATGACTTCATGGATGGATGCAGCAGTCAAGATGGAAGCATCACTGGTCATGATCCTTCCTCCAGGCGATCAAGGAAGCTCTCAGGAAGCCGTGCTTGGGAGAGGGCAAACGAGACGGACACTGGAGATGGTGGTTATGATATTATTTTAATTACTGAAATCCCATATTCAGTGAGTTCTTTGAGGAAGCTATATGCCCTTATAACAAAGGTTAGTCATTTAATTTTCTTGACTGCCTTATGATCTTAAGAACATTAGATGCTACTGAACTGTTTACTGAGCTCACAAGAATCATGGTACATCACCAACTCCAAAGTAGCCCATCTTTACCAACAAGAGTTGTTGAATTTTCCAAGTGTCTTATGCCACTTAACTGTTAACACTTAGCATTCAAACTAGGAACATGACTTTGTGGTACGAATGGACTAAACCTAGTCGTTCAGAGATTAGGTTTTCCACATGTAATTTATTGCTGAAATAAAAAGAAAATGTCCATTATGTTAGCTGAACCATCAGAAATGGTTGTTCACTAAATAAAGACAAGGTGCATCATTCCATTGACTATTTGAATATAACGATTATCTGGAATTGAGCTGAAGCCAGTGAAGAGAATAGGTACTTGCTTTTATCTGCAATATATCTGACTGGATTTCTTTGATACAGTGCTTGAGACCACCATATGGGGTGTTGTATTTGGCTGCCAAGAAGAATTTTGTTGGTTCCAACGGTGGAGCACGGCAACTGAGAGCTCTGGTGGATGAGGAAGGTATTTTTGGTGCCCACATGGTTACCGAATTGGCAGACAGGGAAATTTGGAAGTTCTTTTTCAAGTGAGTAAATTCAGGGAGTCAAGAAAGATGTCATTCCCCAACTTGATGACCGCCTTGGTTTCGATTCTTATACACTGTATCTACCACCAATGTCCAATTTCTTCTTTAGTTTTATTTGATAATAAGGTCCAGTATGGTTGGTTCCATTAGCTTGCTGAAATTTTGCAATGCTACGTTTTTGTAAATTTTTATTCTTTTTTTCATATTGATATGTACACAATAGGATAAATTTAAAGTTTGATTTATATATGTGAAAGTTCCTTTTTTTTCCATGTCACCCTGTGGATTTGCTGTTGAAGCATTATATCAGAGGCAGCAAATCATTATGCAAATGTAATGCTGAAATCTCTTGTAATTCTCTGTTTTCTTTATAAACTTTCGGTTCGGGTTGGGGAGTGGGGATCCTTCTTCCTCGCTTTCAGAAAAAGAAAATCTGAAGAACAATTCAACTTCTGAATGCAAGGGATCTATTTCGCGAAGCTTAACAACAGATCCTGATATGGTAGCATCCAATGGGGGGGTGGACTCTTCAGCAAACCAAGTACTCCCTGATGCTTACCCTCTAATGCCTCATTGATGGCATCTCAACCTGCGACTCTGCGAGTACTTGTTATGTCGTTACTCCAAATTGATAGGCACCCAAACTATGGATAGCTGCTGCCATCAAAGATGATAAATCACTCTGTCTCGGCTATCTGCATATGTTACTCTTGAAAGTTTAATTGAAAAATCCAATTGAAATTGCATTCGCTGCTAATTAGAATTGTAAAGTTGTAACTTGTAAAGGATTTATTGCATATAATCCCTTCAAAATATCTTCTTTGCTCTTTTTTTTTTGCCCTTAATTTTTTTTAAAAAAAAACTTGTTCTTTTTTTTTTTTTTTTTTTTTTTCTGAAATTGCATCAAAAAGTAACCTATATGTCCTTGTTTGTCTTCTAGGACCGGACGGGATATAAAATTTTGTTTTTTGTCTTTCCTAAGTTAAATTTAGGACTGTGGACCTGATCTCCTCACATCTTTTCTCATCCTCAATTCTTATATAGGTCTCCAACAACTACCAATTATAGTCACTCTTGAGAAAATGCTGACAAAATTGGAAGAGATGCAGTGTTTGGCATATGCATCAAGTGATCTAAGAGTAAAAATTCGGTTAGTAATCGACTATAAAGGTTCAAGGATTCACCAAAGGGATAAACAGGACCACCTATTCCAACCTAAAAATGAACTAAAACTGACGGATATTTGTCAACTATATATTCATAAATAGTAGAATACAAATCTAAAAGAATTAAGGAATTAATTTGCAAATCAAGGAAAATGCAACGACAAACTCCGCCTCTGTGACACTCTTTCAACCACCATAAATTGCTTCCATTCGACAAAGGTTCTACCTTGCATCTCAATTACCAAAATCACCTTTCATTCAAGTTCTACGGCTAGGTCACCACCTTTGTTGGAAAAATAAACCAAGCAGCACAATGAAGCCAATTGCACTACCGTAGACAAACTGCAATAATGAACCAATTTTAGTGGATTTAGACGCCTAATGGCATGTGTACTAAACACTTCAACATACAACAGAACAAAGAAATCAGTTCACCATACTACTCGGTCCCTTGGGTTGCAGTTTCATCCTAAATATCTAGGAAATAAATAAGACATCAACAAACTCTTCAGTTCACCATGCTTAACATAAGCAGGATATCATATTCAGAGTGTAGCCTGACACCCAGGGAATGGGATAAGGGCATCTCCATGTCCAAGAAAATTAATGGGCTTAGAAGGTTTAGGCAAAGATACATTTTTATCATCAAATTGATGTATGTCTTGAATTCCAACATGTTTACAAGAAAAATAAAAACTAATTTCTACATACATAATCAGCTCATGACGGTTCTGCACGTAAACCTTGCAAGTTTCATACAGATTGATGCTGTCGAGCTTGACATTCTATCTTGTTATTGATCTTCTACTAAGCTTTTGTCTCCATGATATTCTTTTGGCTAATCAAAGGAAAATCTAGTTCAAAGGTTGAGCATAAAATTATATTTTAGATTGTGATGCTTTGACACAAATATGGAGTCTGGCTTCAGGCACTAAATTGTATCAGGTCATTCACAGGCATTAGTTTCACCCTCCGCTCATGGGTGCAGCAGAAAGAGCTCCGTTACATTTGCGCTAGATGTTCATAACTGTGATCTCAAAAGAAGTACCAACAATAATAACACAATCTGGCTTGTGTTTCTGTTGTGCTATTTTGCGCATGGGAGATACTTTGTGCATGTGCACTATGGGTGGTGCAGCCCCGCATGCATCGCTAATGATGATTGACCTGAGGCCAGAAGAAAAATTTTTTTTTTTTCTTTTACGTGTCACGCTCCGGCCCTATGTATGAGCCAATTACCATAAGCGATGCATGCGAGACTGCACCATCTGCAGTACATAAAGAACTTCCTTTTGAGCATAAAAGAGAGTGCGGAAAGAAAGGAGGGCAACAAGCTTTTCTCCATATCAAGTGAAAGTTCGCAATTATTGAGATCACATTTCAGGGAAAAAGGGAGGCATCAACCTTCAATTGTCCATATTCCATGCCATCCTGTTGCTACATACTCTTTTTTAGGGATGTATAAATGTCACATTCAATCATTACTATCCTCCTACTTCACTTAAAAAGAGGAAAGATTAATTTCTTTGCCCATGAGATGACACACTACAAAATATTTCAAAAATAAAGCAGCCATGCATCATGAGATGCAGATGGCTGTTAATTGTTTGTCTGCCTGTTTCGGTGTTCGGTTAGTCTTCTCCAAACCATCTGCCAGCAATAGTGCAATGTTACAGCCGCCATCAAGCATAGCAGAGGTACGCCCACAACGCAGCCCCCGGGTGCAAGGTTAATCAATGTCTGAAATCGAAGTTGAAGTTAATTGAAAAACAAGTAAAACAATGAAGAAAGAAGGAAAAGGTACAGCAACAGTGCAGCCCCAAGGTGCAAGGTTAAACAGTGTCTGTAATGGAAATTAATAAAAATCAAATAAAAAATCAAATAAAAGAATGAAAAAAAAAAAAAGGAGGATATAAGACAATACAATAATTTTGCCACAAAATAACGACAAGGGGTATAAAAAAAATGCCATGATAAACAAATAGCAGATCATATCATTATCCAACAAATAAGACGACAACAACAATCAGAGTAATCAACAAGGGCTACACCACAGTCATAAACTCCATGATCTTTGACCAAGAACAACCAACATTACATCATGCATTCCCATCAGAACAGATAGATGATGAAACTAATTAAGCTATTATGCAAGCCAGAAGTGCCTTTCATCAGGCAAAACATATATGGAATCTGCAACTGAGTAATTCGGTGTTATTCATGTGAGAAAACAACCAAGCAGATAATAAATAAACAGCACATGCACATTATATAACTAATCTTCATGTGCATTTTCTGGTTCCAGCTAATGTTTGAATAGAGGAACCACCCAGACAAAATGTTTATTCATTATGTGAACATTAACTGAGAGGACATATGCTGCAAATTTTTATGAAGTTAGACCAAAACAATGAATTTTCAAACCTCTGCATAATTTGATGTTATCTTATTTTCTCCCCCTTGTTTGGAGCAATACCCAGGACGTGAACCTTCGACTTCTAAAGGGCAAGCCTTTAGGGGTAAGGTGCCAACCTACTATGCTAACATTTGTTGACAATTTGATGTTATAAACTTAGCTTGATCTCACAACTTTAAGACTTCATATGTTCTGACCAGCTTAGATGTGTGCCTAATGTTGAACATGATAATAACACCATTCACTTTGTTGATGTTACCGGTGTTTCTCGCTGATGTTCCCGAGATACATGGAAACAGTGCCTGTTATGCATGCTAGAAGTGATTAGTTGCGTATCAGGCATATTGTGAAGGGCATTTTAAGCAAAAGCAAGGAGTTAAAATCAACAGATTTCATATAAATCAGTACAGTTTGCTACACCTGCACTGTAATGAAGCAGTTCAATGGATAAGCCATACAGTCCAAGCCTCCCAGGGTATGAAGTGTACTGTATTATGTACCACAAAAACAAACATTATTTATTGCAAGCATGCAGTACCATCCAGCATAAAAATTGTTATATCTGTTTCTTATCTGATATGAACAGTTAATCTCTCCTTCCGAAAAAAATTTTGGAGTCTGAGCAAGATCCTGTTTATTCTCTTAAGACATTACAGCAACAAAAATGAAATAAGAAGCATGTCAATCAGAACTGAATTGGTTTTGCATTTCATTACAAGAGGAGCCTTTCTCGGCTACACGTTGAAAACATCTCCAACAATGAAATTTAACCCCCTATTTGTATTTTACATTTTTTAAAAAAAAAGTTGTCTTCATCCCACAACTTCGAGGATATGGATGTTTCAACAAATGCAATATGCCAGACATGAAAAGGAACAAAATATATTCTCATTTCATATGCTATTTCAATAAAATGAATGGACAGCTGCTTAAGTTAACATCAAATTCATAGCTGATTGGGCAAACCTTGTGTCTTCTGGGATTTTAGAGACTATTGAACCAAAAACAATGAGTTCACATACATGTAATTTGTAAGGTTGGATGCTCACCATTATAGCAGCAATGCTATGAACAACTGGAACAACAGATTGGTCACTTTTCCTCCCTTCAGCATACCCGTTGAAAGCAATGACCATTGAAAAAGTATGAATAATCACAAATCCAAGTGACATAATGGCTGCAACACAAAAGGAAATTAGTCATGAAAAAGCAATATGATCTCAAGAAGATGCGTATTGAATTTGGGAGCATCTGGAGCAGCAGTGGAACACACGGTCAATTCGTTAACAACCATAACAACAATGATACCCATAGTATTGTTGTATGTGTGTGAAGCAGCCATCCAACCCTAACTAGTCTCAATAAGTCATGCATTCAAGTTATAATCTAGGATCAGTATCTTAATTTTATTTTGGTAAGGGTGCTGACCATGCAACAGTTGTGCTACTCTGTTTTTTTTTTTTTTCCTTTCTTTTTTTTTTCCCTAAGAACTAGGAGAGGCAGAAGTCTGGCTTGAAATCACAGTGAGGGCAGTATTCAGTATCTAGCGCCCATTAACTTTACCAACTCAACTAGTTCATACACTCCAAGTGTCATGCTAATTGTATGCATCCAAAGAGGAGGGGAATGGGATTTTTAAGGATTTTGATGTAGTTGCTAAAATCGTCTTTTTTAAATTTCAATTTAACCTCCTTTTTTTTCTTTCCCTAAACCACATCTTCATCAAACATCTCAGAAGTTTGCCAGAATTTGAATAAATTAATGCACCACAAGCACAACACAAGCTCATAGACTAGAAATCTCATCAACCTTCGGTCAGGAAAAAGCCACATTATCTAGAGCTGCAAAGCAGTGACGCATGAAGTGCTAGCTTGTTTCTTTGATTGCAGCAATCCAAACTTGGACTAAATTACAAAGTAAATTCTTAAAAAAATTTATCCCATAGGTCAAACCAACACCATGAGACGAGCTATCACTGGATTTGCTCAGCTTTCAGGAAAACAAATTCATGATCATGAGAGAGACTTAAGAAACTTTTTAAAAAATGCCCTTATGGTCTATCTAAGTGGCAAATAGTTCAAACTTTTTATGAGAATTTAGGAGATCAATATAGATAAATGGTAGATGCATCCTGTGGAGGTGCATTTATGAATAAAAGTGAAGATGAAGCTTATCCTTTATTTGAAACCTTGAATGAAAACTCAATTAACCATACTTTGTTATCCTTCTACCAAAAATGAGCAAGGATCCATAAATTTAAACAGCTAGAATCTAGTCCTAAGGCTGATTCAAATCTAAGAAATAAAATAGACTTTCTTGCCCAGAAATTAGATCAACTCCTAACCCTAGGTCAACAAACTCCTGTATAATTCACATCATCCTCTAATTATCAAAAGATTTGTTCTATTTGTACTAACCCAATCCATCATATAAGTGACTATCCTACGACTGCACAATTTTCATCTTTTATCCAAGAACAAGTTTAATCTACTCAAGGCTACTCGAAGTCGATTAATGATCATTTTTCAAATATATATAACCCAGATTGGAGGAACCACCCTAATTTTTCTTGGATACCCCAACAGACTCAGGCTCAGACCTAAATTTTACTAATGCAAAATTATCAAAATATGGCCCAATGTCAAAACTATGCCTACAATAAAGATCAGCCTAGTCAGACTATCCAGCCATCATATTATAATCATCCATCATATTCCACCTCCTTAACAAACCAATCTAGCTGACAATAGATTTAATCAACTTCAACAATTGATTCTAACTCAACAACAATCCATCGTCAGGCTAGAAGCTCAAATAGGATAATTAGCTGAGTTTAATATAAGGAGAGAACTAGGTCAATTGCCAAGCCTACCAATTTCAAATCCTATAAACAACCCACCTAATGTCTATCAACCATCTGGACCAAATTATCAATCCAATATTCCATCTAAGAATCCCCAATTAGAGAATGCCAAAGTAATTTTTGAACTTAAACATTATAGGATTCTTATGGACTCATACCAGGATTAGATGAGAAAGGCTAGTACTGATGCTAGCCAAAATAAAAATTTAAAGGAAGAGGTTTGTACTAAAACTAACCATGTAGAAGAACATGAGCCCAAAACTAGTACTAATATTGGTTCCAATTTAAATGAGAAAGATATAGAAAAAAGAGAACGAATAATTTACTTAAGACCTATAAACCAGAAGTTCTATTTCCTTAAACCTTAAAAGCCGGTTCTTCTTACATAAATCAAGAGGCATGTAATGAAGTATCAATGGAGTTATTTAATCAAGATCATATTAATTTACCTTCAGAATTAAATCCACCTTTAGTCACCCTCCTAGTACCCAATGTATTAAACTTAACTTTTAATCCAAAAACTTAATATATAAGCATTCTAGAAGAACAAATAGAAGAAATTCTTAATAAACAAGGATCTGAGAATGAGGTCACGAACTATGTCCCTAAAATTAACAATGAATATATCAATAAAGGGATCATAAACTATCTTCCTATGATTGACAATCTAAAATCATTGAAATTTATCAATCCAGTACTTGACACAGGATAGTAAGTTGCATTGTGTCTGGCTGAAGATGGTAAACTTAGTGCTTATTGGAAGGTAACTCAATTTTTAGTTTTCTTGTGCCTAATTTTTTTTTTAGTTTATTTTTTTTAGATCATTTTGAATAAGTTGGAGGGAGAGTCAAATTTTTAAAGGCACATGCTGGACCACAAAAATACATTGAGTCGAGTGTATTCTTTCCTGCTCTTTGAGAGAAAAATAAAAAATTTTAAATTTTTAAAATCCTTGAAGAAGATAGTATTTAGCATTTAGACACCTGATTATGCTTAAGAATCGAGTTGAACTAAGCATATTTTTTTAAAAAATTGATACATAGATCAGAGAATTTATGAGATATTGAGGAATCAAGTATTAAAAAAATCTAATAAAGAGTTAAGTCTAGAATATAAAATTTTTTTCTTTGAGCACTTCTAATTTTTTCTACCAGCATAAAAAAAAATTTATTTTTTATAGGCTTGTATAGGTTAACTATACATTTCTTTATAAAATTTTTAAAAAATTAAATAAAATAATTTTTTAGTACTTCTGACTGAGTAATCGGATCTCTTTGTTTAAGTAAGCAATGATATTTGCATCAAAAGATGAAAAGGATGAAAAAGCTCGTTGTAAAGCTAGTCTTAACTCATAGCCTGTTTGATTCGAGCTAGTAAGTCCGAGGGATATTTTATATCCAGTATTCTAAAGCTAACTGGTTTGGAAGCCATTGATCCAAAACTCGCTACATGAATTAAATAGAAAACTTAAGGGGTTAAGATACTTAATAGTAGTACAATGTTAAAAAAAAATACATTGATTTTTGACCAAGTTTCTAGGTTCCGTTACTTAAGTAATGATATTTGCATCAAAAAGTGGGCAATATAAATAACCGATAAATAAAAGGTGGAAGTAACAATATACTTGCCCATATGAAAATTTAGATAATTCAGAGATAAAAGCAGGGATAATTTAGAAATAATTCTATAAAATTTAATATTCTTTATTTAAATTTTTTATTAATAAGTACTAATACCCCAATGCCATATCTTATTTATGCTCTACTGAATATCAACGACCATTTTGAAAAGTACTTTAGTAAAATTCAAAACTCTAAAGTTAAAAGGTATCTAAAACAAAATTCTTTTTTTACTTGAGGATGAGCAAAGCTTAAGTTAGAAGGCATAATAAGTACCATAAATTTATCAATAAAAATATTAATTTAATAATTAATTAATTTTATTTTTTTAAAATTAATAATTAATTTATATATATTTAAAAGATTAATATTTTTATTAATTAAAAATTATTTAAAAATAATAAAAATAAAAAATAAAATATTATTATTAATAAAAAAACTTATTTTTTTATCATAATAAAATAAATTTAAAGCAAAACAAAGTTAAAATGGATCAGATATGAAGTTTTAAAGAAAAAAATAAAAAAAAATGGCTCAGCCAACTCATCAAGCCAAGCCGCAAAGCCAAGCCAAGCCGGTGCATCGCTAAAGTCGGCTCAGCCACAGAAGCCACCTATCGATCCACGAACTAGGTGTGGACTGCCAGCTCAGTAGAAGGCAGTGAATCACATGCTGCTACGTGGTGGACCAAGACCGCTAAAGGATTTATAGAAAATCTATTACGACGTACAGGGAGAAAATGATAATTTCATAGGATAAACTACGCGCTGATTGGTCTAATTTTTAAATCCATCCGATCTACAAGATCCACGGCTACAGTAATGGCACCATTGGATGGCTATGGTGGTTTGCGGTCCAGATCCAATGGTTGATATTTTTTCCTTGTTTGATTTGAATCCAAACAATGGCTGTTGCATGATCGAACGACTTTGGATGCTCCAAACGTTGATCCAATGGCTAGATTTCTTCCAAAACCAGATCCAATAGCTATCATTTATTCCTATTTTGATTTGGAGATCAGAGCACGATTCGATGGTTGAGGATGATCCCGTGGCAATCAAATGCCCAGAATGTGATCTGATGGTCGAAAATGCTCCATCAAACTCCATCCAATGGCTAGAATTTAATTCGACATGATTTAGGCTATTACCATCCATTTTTGGTGATTTTGAAACCATTTGATCCAGATTTAATGGCCAGACTTCACCAGAACCTACAAGATGCGTCCTGGGGCTATTTTAATCTAATTTTCATCAGGATTTCACTATTTTTGCCAATCAAAACTCCTCTATAGTCTCATATTGCCTACAAAAAAGATCTTTAGCCCTCCAACACATATAAATAAGACCCCAAGCTATCAAATCAAAGTATCTTCGATCATGAAAAAGCTACGGTCTAGGGTAGGAGCCGTGCTTGGGTTAGAGGCTGCTTCAAGGTAATGGGTGCTGTGAAGAAGAGCTATCTCCTACGCTATCTTCACGTCGACACCGATCTAAGATCAAAGATCAGCTTATCTTTAATTTTTATTTTTTTTAATTTCATGTATTTAAATTTTAAACTTTTAAATTAATGTAAAAATTTATTTTTTTATTTTTTAAATTTCATATATTTTATTTTTATTATAAATTTAATTTTATTGTTCTTTATTTCATCACAAGTAGATGCTAAGATCTAACTAGTAGATTTTAGTACTAAGTTTAAATTTTCATACCTTTTAAATTTTATTTTTTATATATAATTCTATTTTTTGACTTCAATTTTATTTTCAAAATTCTTTTCTTTTTTTTCTATAAAATTAAAGATTTCAAAACTAAAATACTACCTTCTCTATGGATTCGATCCGACTCACTGCTTTCTATGTATTTTTAAATTATTAAAGAAGTCAAAATTAAATTGATAAATATGATATTCTAACAACAACATTGTGCTCTTATCAGTAGGCTTGGGGGCCACGAATAATAAGGCACCGATAGGATGGGGACGGCCATGGGAGAGGCAGGGCTGGGGTGGTGGGCTCAAGGCTGTGACGTTGGAGGTGCCCATGGGATGGGGGCGACCTCGAGATAGGCAGGGCTAGGATGGCAAGCTTGGGGCCGTGGTGTAGAAGGCATCGACGAGGTAGGGATGGCCACGAGAGAGCCGGAGATGAGGCGATTGGCTTAGGGCTACGGCATAGAAGGCATCGGTAGGGTGGGGATGGCCATAGGAGAGAAGAGGATGGGGTGGCTGGCTCGAGACGGCAGCATAGGAGGCGCTAGTGGGTTCAGGGTGGCGCAGGAGAGGTGGGGATGGGGCGGCTAGCTCGAGGCCATGGAGCAAGAGATGTTGGTGGGGTCAGGGTAGTAGCGAGTGAGGTGAGGCTAGGGCTATGGGTTCAGGGTGGCCTCAAGGAGGCGAGACTAGCACGGCAAGGTCGGGGCAGCCATCTAGGAGCATCGACAGCTCGAACGAAGAGGGGCTGAGGTAGCAGGCTCGGGGCTACAACATAGGAAGCACCGGTAACGTCGAGTTGCTAGGAAGGAGGACGCACGGGGAGCGGAGAATGCCAGGAAGAACATGCAGGGAGCAGAGAAGGCACGAAGAAATTTTTTTGGTCAAAAATTTTTTTCCCACCAACAAGTGGGCGAAGGTTTATGGGTGGACTATTACCGATCGTAAAACTACTGTCAGTAATATGGTTAGCAAAACCTTAGTTTTGTGCTAACGTTATTAGCAATGGCACACCCCATCGCTAATAACAAAATACCATTGCTAATAATATTAATTTTTTTTAAATACTAAATTTTAATATTAATTTTTTAAAAATTTTTAAAAATTATTGACAATAAAAAAAGTTGGTAATTCATCAAAAAAAAATATTACCGATAACAAAAATGTCGCTAATATGAAAACACCATTGCTAATAATATTAAGTTTTTAAAAATAATTTTTTTTTAAAAAATTATTAGCGATCGCAAGCTCTCTATCACTAAAGCTATCGCTAATAATTATATTTTTTTAAAAAAAAATTATTTTAATATTAATTTTTTCTACTAGGTTATTTTTTGGGTGGTTAAAAATCAATATTAGATTTTATTAAATTTTTAAACTTAATTAATTTATGAATCAAGTCCTAATTAATTTAAAATAGATTTAATTTAATTAAGTTGACTTAATTTGAGACTAATTAGATTTTAATATTCTAAATAAGACTTAGATTCAAAGTTTAATTGAATTGGTTTGACAGAATTTCGAATCGGATTCAAATTTGATTAAAATGGAACCTAAATTGAAAGCCATTTTTTTCTAATTGATTTAAATCAAATCAAATTTAATTAGGCTTGACTTAATTTCAAGATAATTTGGTTTAAAATCTAATTTAGACTTAGATTTAAAGTCTAATTGAATTTGATTAGATAGGATTTTGAATTAGATTCAAATTGGATTCCAATTAGATTTAGATCGAACCTAAACTAAAAGTTATTTTCTCATAATTAATTTTAATTAGATTAAATTTAATTAGGCTTGACTTAATATGAAGATAATTAAATTTTATTGTTCAAGTAGGATTTAGATTTTAAAGTCTAATTGAATTAGGATTGACAGATTTTCTAATCAAATTTGAATCGGATTTGAATTGGATTCGAATTGAACCTAAATTATAAATTATTTTTTTAATTCATTTAAATCAACTTTAATTTGATTAATTTTGACTTAATTTGAGGTCAATTAGATCTTATAATCCATGTAGAATTTGGATTCAAAGCGTAATTGAATTAAGTTTGAGAGGATTTTGAATTGGATTAGAAACGGGTTTGAATTGGATTCGAATGTAATCATGAATCTAATTCTAATTGATTCAAATCAACTTAAGTTTAATTAGGTTTGACTTAATTTAAAGGTAATTAATTAAATTTTACTATCCAAGTAGAATATAAATTAAAAGTCTAATTAAATTAAAATTAAAAGGATTTCGAATTAGATTTGAGTCAAGTTCAAATTAGATTTGAATTGAATCTAAATTAAAAATTATTTTTTTAATTATTTAAATCAATTTAAATTTAATTAGACTTGGCTTACTTTGAAAGTAATTAAATTTTACTATCCAAGTCGGACTTGAATTAAAAGTCTAATTAAATTAGGATTAATAGGATTTCGAATTGGATTCAAATTAAATCCAAATTAAAAATTAATTTCTTCTAATTAATTTAAATTAGAAGAAATTTAATTAATTCTAACTTAATTTGAGATTAATTAAATTTATAATCTAAGTATGATGGATTCAAAGCCTAATTAGATTAGGTTTGGCAGAATGTTGAATTGGATTCGAATCGAGTTTGAATTGGATTTGAACTAGATTCGAATCGGATTCGAAATGAGTTTGAACCAAGGTCTGGATTATTAGCGATTGCAAATCTCCCAACGCTAATTCCATCACCAATAGCTTTTTTCTTTCTTCTTTTTAAAATCTTATTAGCGATGATGCATTTTTCATCGCTAATATCCAAAACCATCGTCGCTAATATATATTTTATATTTAAATATTATAAAAATATTTAAAAATTTTAAATAATTTTAGTGATGGTTTAAGCTGTCATGAATAAAAAAACTGTCATCGCTAATAGTTAGTTATTAGCGATGGCTTCTTTTATCGCTAATAATGAAAATTTACCATCGCTAATACTTTTTTACTTTTAAATATTTTAAAAAAATTTTAGAATTTTAAAGATGGCTCTTGCCATCGCTAATATCAATATTGCCATCACTAATAGTATTATCGATGATGTTTTTCTTTATCGATATTATTGTGGTAAAAAGTAATTATTAGCGATGATTATTTTTGCCGTCACTAATACCATCACTAATATTCATATTTCTTATAGTGACCTCTAAGTATAGTTATCTTGTGATTCGATTCTTCTATCATAAGTTCTGATATGATTAAGGTTATGGATAACTCATGAAACCTCTTATTAGTCATATGTAATATTCAATCGACTCGAGTTCATATATAAAACCTTATGAAAACTCTTTTCTATTATTCACACCGCCATGGCCATGATCTTCTGAATCCAATTTTATGAATAACATAGGACTACTCTTATCTACCAAGATCAATAGATCCTATTTAAGCATACATCCTATTTCTATAATGAACCTAGTATAGCCAACATATACCACAAGATTCTAAATGGCTAGGTAACCAAGTGATTGTGCAGTCAAACTATAGCAACCTCATTGTGAATAGTCGAGGTATTGTAGGTCTAAGAACTACTTACATCATTACAGCATTGAATATGTCACTGATGAGTGGATAGATATCCAAATGATGGTCATACTTGATACCATTATTCTCTAACAATCATTTATGCTATCATTCTACTATCCCTATACTGTAGACTTGAGACTCATCTATCCAAAATAAGCGATCCATGCACCAATCTTACTCGATCAGTCACTATCCTCATAATAATCCATCGATTGAAAGTATTTAAAAATTAATTACCAATGACACATGCCTCAAATTCTTAACTCTTAAGAATATGTATCATCATCTTATTAATTCCTTAGACATTATCATAGAATGAAAGTTAATTTAATTTTATTTATTTAAATAGTTTAATTATAAAATTATGCCATTAGAAAGATTATGTAAGCCAGCCAACTTGACTTCTAAGGCATACATCTAACAGTCTACCCACTCATCAATGACATACTTAATATTGCAGTAGTATAACTGTTGAAAATTGTATCCCAAAAGTCAATCATTAGCCTGTTAACGGTTGAGCTACTTTGTATATGTAATTGATCATTAATAAATAAAATATTTTAGCATATTTTTTATCACAAGTCTTCATCTTCTAACGAACTCCATTTTTATGATGAAGTCCTTAGAACTATTTAATTTCAATAAAGAGAGAATTTATTGATTAGTCCTTAAATCAGTTCACGATCAAATGATAGGCTATTAAATAGGATGACAGCATCTATCGAGCATAAGTCATTGTATGCCATATATGTTGGTTATCCTCTAAACTAAGGAGTATGGAGATACTGGTATGGCATACAAGTGAGATGTATGAATACATTATCATTGAACATGATCAACTCCAGAGCATTCTACTGTCAAGGATGTCTCTGATGGGATATAGGTATAAGTGTTCCTTAGACCTGAGATCACCTCAGTGACTTGCAAGCAACTCACTGTGCTTTGGTACCAGACTAACTAAATTTTTAATTCAGTAACGGAAGGCTTTTGGGCACAGTCAAGTACTTATGAAATTGATATATGATCAAGAAGGAATTGACCACTCCAAGAGTTGGAGAAGAATGTATCACTATATTTTAATAAAGGAAAATCTTGGCTAGGATAATCCATCAGATGATTTGATATTTTGAAATACAATATGGACAATTTGATCAGAGTTGACAATTGAACTCTGAGGTATCCTATGAGCATTTTGGACAAGGGGATGAATTATATGAAAACTATATCCGCATGGATTCTAAGGATGGTGTTCTACACAGATAGAAAATGTCATATGTTGCTGAACCATCAGAAATGTTGTTCACTAAATAAAGAACAAAGTGCATATTCCATTGACTATTTGAATATACGACTTATCGGAATTGAGTGAAGCGCAGTGAGAGAATAGGTACTTGCTTTTATCTGCAATATTAGTGACTGGACTTTCTTTGATACAGTGCTTGAGAACCACCATATGGGGTTGTGTATTTGGCTGCCAAAAGAATTTTGTTGTTCCAACGGTGGAGCACGGCAACTGAGAGCTCTGGTGGATGAGGAAGGTATTTTTGGTGCCCACATGGTTACCGAATTGGCAGACAGGGAAATTGGAAGTTTTTTTCAAGTGAGTAAATTCAGGGAGTTAAGAAAGATGTCATTCCCAACTTTGATGACGCCTTGGGTTTCATTCTTATACACTGTATCTACCACCAATGTCCAATTTCTTCTTTAGTTTTATTGATAATAAGTCCAGTATGTTGGTTCCATTAGCTTGCTGAAATTGCAATGCTACTTTTGTGTAAATTTTTATTCTTTTTTTTCATATTGATATGTACACAATAGATAAATTTAAAGTTTGATTATATATGTGAAATCCTTTTTTTTCCATGTCACCTCTGTGGATTTTGCTGTGAAGCAATATATCAGAGGCAGCAAATCATTATGCAAATGTAATGCTGAAATCTCTTGTATTCTCTGTTTTCTTTATAAACTTTCGGTTCGGGTTGGGATGGGGACCTCTCCTCGCTTCAAGAAAAAGCAAAATCGAAAACCAATTCAACTTCTATGCAAGGGATTATCGCGAAGCTAAT